>LBNU01009614.1:5785-24501 GCA_014162995.1 Artemisia annua
TAAAATCGGAAGAAAACGGAATTTTAAGTTATTTACTAACGACCGTTAGTGGAAAGGACTAACGATGCGACGCTTAGTACATACAATGACAAAAAATGTCAAGTTTTGTGTTACAATGAAAAAAAAAATAGTTGGCAACATACAATGGGAAAAAGTGTCAAGTTCAATGTATTTTTTTATCATTTTCCCCTTTCAAAAATGGCTTACGTTATATTCATATAAGCCGAATTCATAAGCTAATAACCCATATATAACCCGAAACAAACACCCCCTTAACATCAGGTCTCCATTCCTAACATAATTCTTTAGTCATTGTGACTAGACTGTATAGCCTAACTTAACAACAGATAACCAACCTTTTACCATATCTATCAGAATATTGCAGACTTGTAAAATCCATTACCAAACTTTTTATTTGTGAATTTCGTATTCGGTTAAGAGTGATAACCAAAACACTTGAGAAACAGATTTGCATTAACAATTCACATCACAAAATAAACAAACTGTAAAGTAACAAGAAACAATTAAACCGAATAAGACCTTCATGTTCACTGATTAAAATATCATACATCCACTTAAAAACATCTAATAACACAATAAACCAGATCTAATCATCTAATCCATCTAACCAAACACCAGATCTAAATCCAAGTAGCCAAACAGAAGCTAATTAATTTAACCACCGAAACCGTAGAGGGTACGGCCTTGTCTTTTCAAAGCATAAACAACATCCATCGCAGTGACAGTCTTCCTTCTAGCGTGCTCAGTGTAGGTGACAGCATCACGGATAACATTCTCCAAAAAGATCTTCAGGACGCCACGTGTCTCTTCGTAAATCAACCCGCTTATCCTCTTCACACCTCCTCTACGTGCTAAACGACGAATGGCAGGCTTGGTGATACCCTGGATGTTGTCTCGGAGCACTTTACGATGTCGTTTCGCTCCTCCTTTGCCTAATCCTTTTCCTCCTTTCCCTCTTCCTGACATCTCTTTCTTTTTTTTTAAATAAAAATTGGGTTTGGTTTGAATTTGTGATTTGTGAAATGGGGGAGTGGGTGTTTTTATAGTGGTTGAGTGACCTTTTTTTTGTGTTTGTTTGATGTGTGTTTTGGTTCGTTGGATTAAAGGATTGGGGAGTGAATGTAGACCGTTGGATTGAGATCTGTGTGAGGGTGAATGGAGTCTTTCTATTGGTTGATGGGTGTAGTATCGGATTGGTGAAATTAAGTTACACGTGAGTTGCATGTGACACAAAGGCTGGGCATAATGTACTTTGTTTGCAATCTGGTTTAAAATCAATAAATTAAAAAAAACAAAAAAAGTAATAGGTTATAACAAGCGAATATACATCATTTAAACATACTTGCATCATATACTTCAAATAGTGGTCCAAATGACTAATCCACACCATCACTTGCATATAAACACTTTAACCAAACATCATTCGATATCAACATAAACATCACATACCTTATGATGACGTATAGTCTACACCGGGTCACGGACCCGATTAGTAAACAATACTAATATTTAAGCCCGCTACGCGTGGCCCAGAATCATAACAGTTGGACTACCAACTGGATGGCTTTGGCCCATAAGGCCCAAGCCCAAAACATATTTATGGAACGGATAAAGGATATCTCCTAATTTAGGAGGATATTTACCAAATATCCGATATAGGCGGACACGCCTTGGAGTAAGGAACAAGTAACCCTTATCGGTTACGTGCCTATAAATAGAGGGAACCCTAACCCTCGCAGAGGTACGATTCACAAAGCGATCCTAACTCTTCTCACAAACCCTAAAACTACGATTACTTACTCTCACGCCGGAGGATAATCGGGGGAGACAATCCCTCGATAAGCCTAACGGTGTTTGTTTCTTTCTTAGTACGCAGGTCTCAAGCAATTGATACGGAGGAAGGAACCCAAACAAGGAACGCCCAACTTTTGTATCAACAAGTGGCGCCATCCGTGGGACCATACACTAAGGACTAGAATGACGAAACACAAAAATTCATCTAAAGGGACTCCACAGTTGGATAAGGCTCGTGGTGAACCTCCAAGAAGGAACCACCCTGATGCACCTCCTCGGCAGAACACTGGGACAACCAGTGCGCCTGGACGGCAGGAGGCAGAAACCACCACGATCCTTCCAACAGGAGATGCACCCCCTACAACCGTTCAGGCTACCACGGTAGTCCCAAACATTGAGGATCTCCAGCGCACCCTCTTTGCAACTCCCCATCAAGTAGCGATCGCTGTGGACAACACAGTGCCGAATGCGCCTGATAGGGGAAGGGTGTTCACTACGTTGGAAGATACCCCTGCGCTGGAGGAAAATCCCCCTTCCTCGGACACAAGGTTGAAAGACCTTGTGGCTCAGAACTTTGAAACTTTGAGCACTCTCCTACAGGAAGAAGGACGAAGAAGGTTACGAAACCGACTAGACTTCGATGGAGACTCCTCCCTGCGCCATGAAGAGCGCGATAATAATAAGAGACGTATCAGTGCAAAGGCTAGGCTCGGTACGCCATCAAACTCACAGTACTCGGATGAACGAGTAGGCAGCGAGAGACACACCAATGTCCATACCCGACTAGGTGCTCGCAAAATACATGACAGACTGGGGCGCCGTCACTCACCTAGTGAAGGATCTTCTAGGAGGATCCACGAAAGACTAGGTGATAGGATACCCCACGATGAAAGCTTCTCGAGTTCAGAAGAACAACGGCGTAAACGTCGTAGAGGAAGCAGCTCTCCCACAGACAACTCCTCGGATAACGAGGATAGTGACACTGGACACTGGAAGTCCAAAGGGAGACGTCGCAGAGACGAGGATGACTCTAAACAAAATGCCACTAGCAACAATTATTTTAACAACAATAGAGAAATCATTGCTAAATTGTGCATTTAGCATATAATTTTAGCAACGAAATTGTTAACAAAGTTGCAATTTTTTTAGCAACAAAAAAATTAGTTGCTATTTCTACAAATGACAATAAATATTTGTTGCTAATTTAGCAATGACTAAAGCAATTTCGTTGCATTTTCAAATTAGCACCGGTCGAATTAGCATCAATTTGTGTTAGTTGCTAATTCGACCGGTGCTAATTTCTGATTGCAACGAAATTTGCTTAATCGTTGCTAAATTAGCAACAAATATTTATGCTTATTTGTAAAAATACCAATTAACTTTTTTGTTGCTAAAAAATAGCAACTTTGTTAACAATTTTGTTGCTAAAATTGGATGCTAAATGCACAATTTAGCAACGATTGTCTATGGTTGTTAAAATAATTGTTGCTAATGGCATTTTTTCTAGTAGTGCATTATAGCATAATATTGTAGCCGATTAGCTACAATATAATATAATAGAAATTAGAAGAATTATATGTATAACGAGTTTTGTCAATTTTAGAGATTGAGAATTTTTCAAATGAGTTTTTAAACTCTTAAGAAGCCAATGGGTAACCAAAATTTTTAACATGAAGCCGTATGCAACTGTTTCGACATAAACTCATTTATCTTCGTTATCTAAGAAAATAAATTGATAATGATTTTTACATTAAAACAAACCGATGTGCAACCGGACACTTTACACCCAAACCCGATAGTAACTATTTTGACACGAACTCAATTGTCTTGAATATTCAAAAGAAAATAAACGAGGCAAGTTAACTCAAAAAAGTTTGACCTAAACCCATTTGTATATATTTTGACCCGTAAACATATATCTATATAATTTTTGAGTTCCAAGTCATAAATGTAAATATTTATAACCCAAAATACTTGATTGAATAAATAGACAAATATATCTGAGAAGTTCATAATAGTCTTAAGTATCATTGCAACAAATAATATAATAGAAATTAGACGAATTTCTACATATAACCAGTTTTGTCAGTTTTAGAAATTAAAATTTTTTAAATGTGTTTTTAAACTCTTAAGAAGCCGATGGGTAACCAAAATTTTTAACATGAAGTTGTATGCAACTGTTTCGACATGAACTCATGTATCTTCGTTATCTAAATGAACTCATGTATCTTCGTTATCTAAGAAAATAAATTGATAATGATTTTACATTCAAACAAACCGACGTGTAACCAAACACTTTACAACCCAAAACCGATAGTAACTATTTTGACATGAACTCAACTGTCTTGAATATTCAAAAGAAAATGTACGAGTCAACTTAACCCAAAAAACTTTGACCTAAACCCATTTGTATATTGACCTGTACACATGCGTCAAATGAAAATAGAATTAATGGCACAGATTAAAGTATGAATTTTTATGGTACACAAAACTTGTGCATTGCATGCCGGACCAAAATGCCTAGTATTTAGTACCATGCAGTACAAGATTTTATTTACCATTCATTGTACACGGGCATGGATACACCTACCCACTGGGTAGTTTACCCGAAGGAGGTGACATTCAGTCATTGGGAGAGAAGTAACAAAAGCATTAATTGTGTTTTTATTCCTTTCATGTCACATATTACAAGCAAGTATTAATTGTGTTTTTAGTCACCGGGTAGTTTACCCACTGGGTAGGTTAAGTTTTCTCCGCTCACATATTTGAGATGCGTCGACTTGAATTAGATGCATCTATATTTATTTAGATGCATGCCAATTAGTTTCAAAAGTAATTTTGAAGTGAAAACGATGCAAAGTAGTGCTTGCAACAAATTTGACCCACAGAGGATGAAAAATAGATAGGATTTTCTTAACTTGCTAAAATGCATATAATATATGTATATGCATCTAATTTTTAGCTAGAAAATATATTAGGGTGCATCTAAAAGATTAAGGATGCATCTAATTCAAGTCGATGCATCTCTAATATGTTGTTATAGTTATTTCTCATCCTTCTCATTTTAAAAATTCTTCTCATTTGATCCGAAGTCTATGCATGATATATTTAACATGTGTATAGGTATGTTATACCTAAATAAATTGCTTTCATCCTACATGTTTCAATTTTAAACTAGCAGGTACCCGTGCGTTGCGGCGGCGGGTACCTTGAAATAAAATTTTCTGATGAATCATGTATTTTAGTTTATTATGTTCTTTTTGACAATAAATTTACGAATATCAAAATTTTCGTTTAGCTCGTGTCCGTTCAGGCTCGAGCCCATTGGCTCGTGTCCGTTCAGGCTTGAGCCCGTTTGGTCCGTGCCCGTTCGGGCTCGAGCCCATTTGGCCCGTTGCCCGTTCAGGTTTGAATATTTGTATAATGTGCTTTATTATTTGTATTAGTGACATTTAATGCAGGAATTGTGTTTAAGTTGGTTGTACAATATGCTTGATAATTTGTATTTCTTATGTAAGGGGTGTTTTAATAAGTGCAGTAATTGTATTTATTGACCTGTTAATTAATTGTATTTAATGTACATAATGTTTTATTTATTGTATTTAATGTTAGTATTAATTGTATGTTAGAATTAAATATTTGGGGAATGTCTATAAGTAGTATTGGTTGTTGTGCTTATAGCTTTAGAAGTTGTATTGCTTAATTTTAAGTATTTCTATTAATAGTATGCATTCCTCCATTATAAGATAGTTAGATTAGATATACGTTAGTATCATTTAATAATAATTAAGAAGTTCCTTGATTTAAATATGTTCTCATTTCATATATTTTGTGCGTCAAGCACTCAAGCTAGTTGTACATATTCGTTTTACAAGTTCAATTCAGTCGATTAGGATGTTTTACCTAAAAAAAATAAATAAATAAAATAAAATAAAAAAAAAGATCTTCATTCATGCTAATGAGATGCTTTATGAACTTATTAAGTGAAGTACATGTGGCTTGATTGCACTTCATGAACAAAACAATGTAAACTGTATGATATAAATTCGTTTTGTAAATAATAGATAACATGACCATGTTATGATATACCCTTTTTTATATCAAATAAGTCGTCTCGTGTACCTCCTTGTCTTATGTCCCAATTTCGTTGATGATAGACAAATCAAATTTGTTAGTTAACGAGTTTTTGTTTGGCGCACATTGCAGCGACATAAAAAATATATTTCCTAATAAACGATAAGTTAATATTAAAAGATGAAAATATAGGAGTTAGAATGCTAGAGCTAGTACTTGGGCGTGCTAGTTTGACAACATGCTGTGAATTGAAGGATTTAATAAGTAATGATTGCATATTTATCAAATGTTTATGGTCTAATTATATCAAGAGTAATTATAAAGGTGGTTACACACCACCAAAAGTTATGCGCACACTACCATCATCAGTGGCGGAGCTAGAAAAATTTTCTTGGGAAGGCCGAAACAATTTTTTTACCGGACATGAAATCGCGAAAAAAATACACTAACGAGCTTAGGCCTAGGGGGCCGGGACCCTTCCCGGTCCCTTCATAGCTCCGCCCTTGACCATCATGCATATGTGGTGTTGTACTACATGCATTATTAATGTGACTTTGTGATGTGCACATTATTTTTGATGGTGTGCAAATCAACTCAATAATTATAAACTAAACACTAAGTGGGTATATACTTAATATTAATTTATTGAATACATAAGTTAAAAGTTTATAATTTGTAAAGCATAAAATTACATATTCATATAGTAATTGTTAATAAGTCTGGAGAGGTGATGCGGATTTTAAATCCTTCTATCCAAGAGTATACGCTTTGGAATCTCAAAAAAGTATTACAGTAGCAGAAAAGTTGAATCATGAGAATTTAGAATTCTCTCTTCGTCGATATCCTCGAGGTGGCATTGAGCAATAGCAATTCCATCATCTCCTGGCTAGGTTGGACGGTACTACTCTAGTTGATATGCGGGATAGATGGTCTTGGTCGATGGAAAGTACAGGAGAATTTTTTGTTGCATCTGTGAGGAAACTGATTGATGATGGTTGGCTGCCAAATGTCTCGTCTAAGACTCGATGGATCAACGTTATGCCTATTAAAGTTAACATTCATGCTTGGAAAGTAAAGTTGGATTGCTTACCTACTAGATTGAACATTTCTAGACGAGGTATGGACATAGACTCTATTTTATGTCCTTCTTGTGGTATGGCGGCGGAATCATCTAGCCATGTTTTCTTCTCTTGTAACATAGCTAGAGAAGTTTTTGTCAAGATTGCTAATTGGTGAGACGTCGATTATATGGAGCTCTCTTCACATGAGGAATGGATAGAGTGGCTTTTAAACCTTCGTCTCGACTCTAAACACAAAAAGCTGATCGAAGGTGTTTGCTACACTATGTGGTGGTCTATTTAGAACTTTCGTAACAAGAGTATCTTCGGGTCGAACCCCACTATCAAGGCATCCATTTTTGAGGATATTGTATCCCGTTCTTTCTATTGGTGTAGATATAGATGTAAGGCTTCTTTTAATTGGATAGATTGGCTTAAAAAACCTTATCTTGTTACTTTGTAATCTCCTAGCTCCTTCCTAGTTTTTAATATATCCGTCGTTCAAAAAAAAATTTGTTGTGAAGTTGAAACTAGCTAACAAAAGGAAAGAAGAAGAAGTATAAGAGTTTTCATCCCACATTGGTGAGTGATACAAATGAAAAGGGAGGAGGAAGCTATAAAAATCAGGTTGTAGATAAATCTTAAGGAGAAAACTCTTATCAATCTTATATACTAAAAGATCCAGTTCTGTATATTTATTTTTAAGTGGTCACGCTTAATGTTAAGTTCACCGAATTAAATGTAAACATAAAAATGAATACGAGAAACCAAAGCATCTTTTTAGAGGTTATGTCTTTTTACCTTCCGTGAGTTACAAACATATTATCCAGCTATATAATGTGTCAAAATCACAAGCAGCAAACCACAACTTTCCTCTAACCCATATCACGTATACAACGAAACATATAACACATAACCCATATGTTAGGTCACCATATTGTGAACACAAGTATTGATTATGCAAGAAATGAGATAAGAAATAGATTTAATTGATCTAAATGATATGAGAAACAATATGACAATAGTTTAGTAAAGATATCAAATAAACCAACAAGTGTAAGAGTTTACATAAGCTCTTATTTATAGGTGAGGAATAGGGCAACACTCCCTTCCTCCCTTTCTCTCTAAATCGTGGGCTTCTAAGGCCCATTGGACGCTTAGTGGACTTATACTTATAAGATAAATAACTTAAATAACAAAGCAACCTATTACATATTATGGAAAAGACCGAGACTTGAGAGATAACATGAAACGGGATCCTAACAATCTCCCCCTAAGGATCGGTCATGATGATTATCAAGGTTGCTCGACGTCTTTTCATTGTCTTTAATCTTTGACTTTTACGGCTTCAGACGTCTTCAAAAATTCGTTAGCAAAATGATTCATCGTTCTTTGTTCTTTGTCTTTGATGATGTGATAGTGATCAAGTGATGTCGTAATCTGCCATTCGTCACATTCTTGGCCTCCAGTGGATTTGCACCTTTCCAACATGCTCATACATCTTTGACGTTGGTGCTTACATACATTGTAGCTCTTATTTATTTGTTGAAGATTCTTTGTGTTGATGTAGAATCCTTCTTTGACTTTAACAATGTGTCGATCTTTTGATGAGAGCTTTCTAAGACATTGAGATGTAGGTATGAGCATGTGGAAGTTTGGTGTTTAGGATGGTGCTTGTACCTGCATTGAAACAGTTAGCAATAATACATCCGGTACTTACAGGTTTGGAGTTAGAGATTGTCAACAGCATAGTATGAAGACTCCTTCTAATCCTTACCAATGCCGTTCCTAATCGGATACCCCCTAGAGGGCTTACACAGACATACATAAGTACACCCACGATTAGGTGAGTCGCTGGAGATCACCCCACGACTTTAGACCGTTTGAAACCATCACAAACACTAAGCGTAATCCACAAGGAATTACCGAAGTGACCTGCTGTCAGGGCTGTTTGATGTTGACCCTGGCAGGATTTCTGTTCAATCATTCGAGAAATACATAAGTAAATCCCTCATAAACGTTCTTGGCAGATTGCTAAGATTTGCGTAGGACTCGAGAATTTACACTTAGTGTCCAATGATGTAAGACACTAGTGTAGAATTATTAAGTGTTCCTAAGAGATCTTTGATGTATCTCGTGGCTCTAGACTCAATTTGTGCACATTTTGGTCGTCGGAGGTGTGGAGCAGAGTACCTCCTTTTCAATATCGACACACTCGTAGTGAATGGTCAATAGATTATGCAGGGTTCTCCGTGAGAATGAAACAAGTATCTTTTGAGAGAAACTTGAGTGGCTAAGAAGGTTTAGGTGCATTGCGTCACTGGGTCCATGACGTCTTTATCTTCAATACCGGTGTCGCCTTAGCAACGACCAGTAGCATATGAATTGAACCCGGTGTCTGACCTAAGGTTGAACAAATGGAGGGCTATTTCTTTTCACCCTTTTCTTTCATTTCTTTTTAATTCTTCAACCCCTTCTTTCCCCTTTCATTCTTTTCTCCTTTTTCCATATCATACCTAAGGACTTCTAATTACTAACTATTGGTGATGTCCTTGGGTAGATCCCTCCGGTTCTGGCGGATCATAGGACGGTTATTCCTATCCTTAGTCACCTTGTAACTCCATGACTATCCTATTGATGCCTTTGAACCAAATCTTTGAAAATCTCTCAAAGTGTTTATGAGTATAAAACTTTTTGTTAACACTTTGAGGTTTTGGATTTCTTATGAAAGACTCCCCCTCCACATATGCTTATGAATGTTTTCAGAAATTTGCATATGCGGGAAGAGTTGGCACTTTTGAATTGATCCACTCTTAATAGACATGTACCCGAGGGACACGTTTACGTTGCTTAGTTAAAGGGATACATTATCAGTTTTTAGGTGATAACTAGCCCTAATAACTAACTTGAAGTTGTTAACATTCCTAAAAGGAAGTTAGACCCGTCAAAGTAAACGTCTAAGAAGAGTTTCTCGAAAAGGTACTTTCTACTCGGATAAATACTTTCGAATACTAACATTTGTTGTTTCGTCAATTCGAGGGTTAATTCTGAGTCGAGATCGCACAAGATAGAACTTTTGACATCATATTTTAATCACTTTTCATCTTCTCCCCCTCAAATAGCATATCAAATGTTGTTTTTGTAAACTTTTTGATTAAAATATGCCTTTTTGAGTCTTATGGGGAGAAATCAATCAAAACTTTAAGATTAGAGAATGATGTTTTTTGTCAAGTACTCCCCCTCAACAAGTGACTACTAATTGAGGTGAAATACTTGTCTTTTAAGCAGAATTGTAGAAATTATGAAAAGTTTGTTAATTCTACTCAAAAGTAAGAAGCTTTCGCTCCTTATGTGAGGATTGTAGCACTGATGCGTACTACAGGGTCCTTTAAGTACAAAGTGCGGGTTGTACACTGTTATGTGTGCACAAGCCGTAGTGATCACAAATCAATCAAAATATATTGAAAATATTGAAATGTTAATACCAAAAACATGGGAGCTAAGGTTCACCAGCAGGCATTGCTTCAAAGTCTGTGAATCGAGGATCAGGTCGTCTGAATGTCAAGACTGGGAATGATGGTCGAACACCGATGTAGCTTTCCAATCTCCTGATCTGCTCACGACGATACAATCTTTCTTCCACCGTATGAACAAAGTTGCGAATCATCCTTCGTGCATTCGCTTTCCACCTCGTATTTTCACCCTTGCTTAACCGCTTCTTGTCATCAAGCAATCGTTCAACTAACCCATCACGAACTCGTTTTAGCGTGTCATCACAGAATTTCTGGATCTCATCGAACCTCATGTAGCAGAGCTGATTCTTCTTGTTGAGGTAGGTGATTCCAAATGATGGTTGCTGTATAAGTGTATACTGTGACGATTCTTGAATTCCAGGAAATGTGAGTTGTGGTTTGGGTAGGTGAGCTTTTTCTGATAACTTTCAACGCCCAGCTGAAGATCTTCCACTCTTTCTTGAACTATTCCTCGTCTGATGTAGAGCAGTAGAGATGCAATGAAGTTGTATTGAGTTGACTTAGGGAAACGCAGCAACTTTCCTTGAACTTTTTCCAAATACATGTCTTCGATGTCATTGAGGTTGAGGTCAGGGAAGTCTGCTTCACAAAATTTGTACTCCTTTTCATCTTGCCTCTTGATGACAATTTCTTTCATAAAAGTGTAGTTGAATCTCCGTGACTCTACGATCTCCATGATTGCCACAATTCGAGAGTTGTGCTTCACGTTTTCACTTGACGTCAGATGCAATCTGTGAGTGTAGCCAAGTTTACGTTGGTCTCGCCAGTGTTGAATTCCAAGAAGAGCTTCTCTGTTGTAGGCAACAACGGAGTCGCTGAAGATCGGTGTCGTTTCTTCAATAGATGGCAGTTCATATCTGGCAGCAGGGACTGAGATCGTCAATGAAGAAGCATATCTTTCTTTTGATGTCTCATGGGCATGTTGAAGATACTTAAGATCGTTGTTGAAGAAGAATCGGTAGGGAATCTTAGGCTTTTCTGGAAATCCTTGCAAAGGTAGTGGCTTGGTCCAGTCGGTGAAGTAGGGCTCGTTGTGCTTGGAGTGTGCATCGTAGTTGGCTTCAGGATTCAGCCAATCAAACGAACAAGATAAGGCACAAGCAATGTTCTCCATGTGATACTGGAGTTCAACATTGTTTCCCGATCGCTTCTTTAGAAAGTCCATAGCTTCACGGTTGATCCTTCGTAATTCAGCCTTAGTCATTGTCTCTACTTGAAGATCAGTCATGACACTTTGAACGTACTGCAAAGTATTTCCCGGCAATGGTTCGTCGGCTTCAAGTGGAGGCTGTGACTTGATCATTTCTGTGAGCCAATCAGCTTTTGGTGCTTCTTCTACATCTAACCACGAGAATGGTTTAGACATCTTCTTCTTCTTTTTAGGCTTTGTAGATTTNGATCAGTCATGACACTTTGAACGTACTGCAAAGTATTTCCCGGCAATGGTTCGTCGGCTTCAAGTGGAGGCTGTGACTTGATCATTTCTGTGAGCCAATCAGCTTTTGGTGCTTCTTCTACATCTAACCACGAGAATGGTTTAGACATCTTCTTCTTCTTTTTAGGCTTTGTAGATTTTCCTTTCTCTTTGGTCTTAGATGTTGATGAAGGTCCAGATTGTGATTCAGGAATGTGTGATTCGGGAATGGATGATTCGGGTTACTCCTGGGTGTTAGCTGGTTGAAGCATGAATGGTTCTTCGACATGTGTTGGACCGGATCGAGAGGCTGGTGCTTGCTGTTGTGTGGCTGGAGCTTTGGAAGACTTAGGTGGTTTCTTTGAAGATGATTGTTCTTTTGAAATCCTTGTCTTTTTGCTTTTAGGATCGGCATCAGGATCATCATCTTTCCTTGATCGTTTGTGTTTACCAGCTGCTACCTTGCATGATTCTTTAGAGGCAATAGTTTTCAGTGCCTCAAACATTGTTGATTCTTCAGGAGTCTTTTCCTCTTTATCTCGTGAGTTTTGCAGCTAACAAGGCTTGTAGTTGCGCAGTTGTAAGGTCAGTTGGTGCAGTTGGAGCCTTGTTAGTTCGAAGATAGAAAGGTATTGACTGAAGCATTTGTTCAATGCCGCGTTTAATCCTGGTGTTCAACTCTGTTTGAATTGGTTGAAAAAGTTGTGACACTGCTGGAGTGGTAATAGCAACAAGGTTGTCGTTGAGATATTCTTCAGTGTACGACTTTATCATTCCACTCATGTCAGCTTGCAGGAGCTTGTCAACTAGANGTTAGTTCGAAGATAGAAAGGTATTGACTGAAGCATTTGTTCAATGCCGTGTTTAATCCTGGTGTTCAACTCTGTTTGAATCGGTTGAAGAAGTTGTGACACTGCTGGAGTGGTATTAGCAACAAGGTTGTCGTTGAGATATTCTTCAGTGTACGACTTTATCATTCCACTCATGTCAGCTTGCAGGAGCTTGTCAACTAGAGCAGTTGACTCTTTGAGATCCTTGACTTGTTGAGTCAATGTTGTGACCTGTTTTGATAACTTATGAACTTGGCCTTTTAGATCTCCATCCTGCGGTTTTGTGTCTTTCTTCTTTTTCCTTGCCATAGCAACAACTTGTTTTATCTTTTGTGATGCTGTGGTGGTGGATGAGCTTCCCTTTTTCTTGATTGATTTGTGTTTTGATGTTGTCTTTGATTGTGGTGGAGAGGAGTGGTGTGATGACGATGTTGAAGATGATTCATGGTCAGATTCAGATGGAGGAGGAGAACCTTTGGGAATAGGAGGATCCTTTGAAGATGACTGTTGTTAGAGTGAGTGTGAAGGTGAGATGATGTATTTGTCGGTGTCAAAGAATTCTTCGTCTTGTTCATCACGAAGCAATCTTTCTGTCTCTTCACTCGCTTTCTTCTTCATTTCCTCTTCTCTTCTTACCTGATCAATGAACTCTGGTGTGATGAACTCAGAAGGCTCTTTCTCCTGTTGCAAGTCTACAACATTTTCTTCATCAGCTTCCTTCATAATGACATTCCCTTCTAGATCTTTTTTTTCAATTTCAGTGATTGTGGGATTCACAGTTGTGGAAGGAGGAATCAAAGTGCTACTTGAGCCACTCTCTTGTGCAATTAGATCGAGCGGTTGTTGATGAGGTTGTGGATGTAGGAGATTTAGGAGTGCAGCTTCTTTCATTTCTTTCAAATGCTACTTCTCTTCTGCTCTTGGATCGACAATAATGCTTTTCAGTTTACGTTTATCGAGCAGTGGTTCATCAGCTGGTTCATCATCTTCTTCATCATATGCACCACCACTAGGTTCACTGATGAAGATCCCTTTGGTTTTCCCTTGTTCTTGCTGTAGAGTTCCTTTGCTTATTTGCTTTGCCAATTTGAGCCCAGGGAACTCCTCTTCTTCATCTGCTTTTACCCTTCTTTCAAAGTCTTCCTTATCATCTGATTCAGTTCCAAACTCAGATTCTGTTTCGGAAGATGAAGATGATGGTTCATCTTGAATGATTTGTTTTGGTGTGTAGTGTGATTTTCTTTCGAGGTTTAGTAGCAGGCTTTGGTGGAGATTTTTGTTGTGAAGTTGTAGTACTGCTGGTGCTTCCAGTCTTGCCACCTCGTCTGCTCCGAGTTTCCCTCTTAACTATGGATTCGTCTTCATCACCGGTGTATCCTACTTTCCTTGATTGATAAGCTTTGTCGTAGATTTTGTAATTCTATGTCTTTCGAATGTTGTCATCAAGGAAGTAGTCTGGAATCCGCATTCCCTTAGTTCTTGTTGTGAATTTGATGGTTTTGACAAAAGCAATCTTAAAGTCTTTGTTGTAGATGTCTTTTGGTTCAGTACGATCATGCATTCTCTTTAGGTAGTCTGGTGTCTTGCCGCAGAAGTGCTCAATAAGCATCTTTGTGAATCTAACGAACGGAATCACATTCCTTTCACGATCTGATTGGATGTGATGGATCATGTCGCTCATTATCGAACTGGCATAGTTGATTGGTTGCATGCTCATCATTCCCCAAAATACTTGTAGATGCTCTAGTCGTGGATGTTCATGACCACTTTTTCTGCCTGAGATAGATCTCACAATCAACATGTAGAATGTTCTCCATGGTTGTGGTAGATATTTGACGTTGAATCATGACAGTCTGATGAGTGGTAGTTCATCTTGAACATCGTATCCTAGATCAATAAGATAATCCAGGATTTCAAATTCAGTTAACATGGGACGGAATTATTTTGGTGTAGGAAGCATAAGAACAGTTCGTAGGACATCTTGATCCACGGTGTAGACTTGATGATCCAATGTGACATTGAAGGATTCATCATCCAAGTTGGCTTGAGCTGTGTACCAGAACTGATGAATGTAGAAGATTGGAACTGATGTAGATTTGGTGAGCATAGACTTGCAGGGATGAGCTAGAAGAATGTCTTTAACAATCTTGCACGAATCTTCTAGAATACGAAGTTTGTTGAAGTCAATTCGTGGATTGTTTTGGCCAATGGTGATGTTGTAGTTAGCTGGGGCAATTTCACCGAGTGTGGGTAATGGAAGAGTTTGTTCGGGAGCATTTTCGTTGTGTTCAACCATTGTTTTCTGTAAATGTATCATCATGAAATCAAACATCCAAATTTGTCAGTCATTAGTTCACGTTCATGTTTGATAAACATAGACATACAAGTTACATGTTGCAGTTAAGGTTCAATTAATTAACACATGAGATGTGGTTGTATTAGCAGTTTTATATTTGTTAACTAAGACATAATGTTCAAACATTCATAACACATAGCATTACAAATCACATCTTAGAAATACGTATACATGAAGAACACACATCCACAAGTTAATCATACATGATTACAACAGAATCAATACACAAAGTCATGAGTTTTCTTCCTTAGGCATGTTTTAGAAAATTTACAAAAAAAAATGAAAATTCTCAAAAAAATGTCCAAGTGTGATCTCGATAACAATGCAGACAGTGTTCTCGATGACTTTCACTTAGTGGGTTCTCGATAAATTTTGTATATCCATGTTCTCAATAATTTTCAAAATGAATGTTCTCGATAATTTGAACAACAAAGGTTCTCGAAAACTCAAAGAGTAAATGATCTCGATAACACATAATCTGTATGTTCTCGAAAACCAGAAAAGTTCTTGATAACTCAAGGATCTCGATAATTTTATCAAGAGATCTCGATAATTTATCAAGATTTCTCGATAACATAGTTACAGAGAGATCTCGATAATTTATCAAGTGTTCTAGATAAAATTCTCAAGGGATCTCGATAAATCAGTTTTCGAAAATTCTTATACAAGAATTTTCGAGATCTCGTAGACATACGTTTTCTTTTAGAAAAGTTTGATCCTTGATGAATACCTGATGAAATGAGTGTGAAACAACAGTTAGTATCACTTATCAAATACGTTCACAAGTTTTCGAAAATTTACGAGACCCTAACTTATCAAGAACACGGAATTTATGTGTAACATGTTGCAATCTCAATGAAAAACATCAATTAGAGTACGTATAAACATGTAGGAACCATTTAATTGAACAAGCAAACACAATCATAAATATGCCCAATTCGACCATAAACCCTAGTTTTCTAAATCATGCATACATGAAACTTGAAGCAATTAATGAGCATAGGCATGAATAATACACTCTAACAAACATATCCCACCACTAAAATCAAACAAAACAACATTTACTCAAGAAAACCCAATTCGTACATGAACCCTAATATCGAAATCAACTCAAACGTGTTATTTGTTATGACTACTTGTTACTAGCATGATTAGAACAGTTATAGTACCAAAAGCCCTATGAATAAGCAAACAAAAACACACGAATTGAGCATGTACGAAATTTACGCAACCCTATATCTAGAAAACGAAATTGTGAAAAATCTAGCCAATAAAAACGTAATTCGTTGAAAACCATGTTTTAAATTAGGCCAAAGATCATATAATCACTTACGGTTTGAAAAATTAAAGCACGGATTTGAGTCTTGGAATTGGGCCGTTTGATGAGAAAGAGTAGTGTTCGTTTTTTTGTTTTTGTGATAATAAAAAACGGGGCGGGGGGGGTGTTTGTTTTAGGATATTGTTTTGAAAACTTTGGCAAATTGGCAAAAACAATCCCTTAACTACTTATCACCATTCGTTAGTACTAGGTTTAGGTAATTAAACTTTATAGGATAACGACCGTTAGTCACTAACAACATTCTAGGCTAAAGGAAATTAATAAAATAACAAAACGAGGGATAATTCGTGAAACTCCACCATTATTATTTAACAACATCATATTTTTGAAATATGCAAGTGCACTTGTTTGAACAAGATTTTTAAATTTTGAAGAACATTTTCTCCCCCTCAACACTTAGTGATAAAATTGAGAAATTTTTGAGAAACCGAAGTGTTGATTGAGATAGTGTACTTGCATTTGAAAAACGATAAAAGAAAATAAAGCGTAAGATAAAAATGGAAAATCTTTTTGGTATTTTTGAAGATTTTTGATTTTGTATTTTGTTTTTGGAAAATATTTACAAAAAAAAGTTTTTGGTATTTGACTCAGTTAATTGTTTTCAAGAAAAGATTTTAAATCATCTGGAGTCAAACACCGCATACCAATCCGGTGGACTAGTTCAGCGAACCTTGAAGGAGGTAAAGGTTTCGTGAACAAATCGGCCAGTTGGTATTCAGTACCCACAAAGTATAACTCAATTGTACCCTTTTCAACATGCTCCTTGATGAAGTGATAACGGAGATCAATGTGCTTAGACTTTGAATGCAGAACGGTGTTGCATGAGATTGCTATCGCACTTTTCGAATCACAGTACATTGGAATCTTGTTGAATAAGTAACCATAATCCATTAGATGTGTACGCATCCAAATGACTTGTGCATAGCAGGCAGACATGGCTACATATTCAACTTCTGTTGACGATAATGAAGTGCAATCCTGCTTCTTTGATTGCCAAGACACAAGTTTATCTCCAAGAAACTGCAAACCACCAGAAGTACTTTTGCGTGTGTCCATACACCCTGCATGATCAGCGTCTGAAAAAGCTATTAGTTCAAAACCGGAATCCTTCAGATACCAGATCCCCAAGTGAATGGTTCCCTTTACGTATCAAAGGATTCTTTTAGCCTCATTGAGGTGACGTTCAGTAGGACTGGACTGATAACGAGAGTACATAAATACATCAAATACAATATCCGGTCTACTAGCGGTGAGATACATGAGTGACCCAATAATACTTCGGTATTTTGTGGGGTCAACTGGTTTCCCATTTGGATCCGCATCTAACTTAGTTGTGTTGGCCATTGGGGTATTGTAAGTATCACAACTGGTCATGCCATGGTTCTTAATTATCTCAAGAGCATATTTGGACTGATTAAGGAAAATCCCACGAGGTGACTGATGAACTTGTAGTCCTAAGAAGAACGTAAGTTCACCCATCATGACATTTCAAAATTTTGTTTCATTAATTTTGCAAAAGCGTTTGAGTACTTTTTATTAGTAGAAGCAAAAATAATGTCATCAACGTATATTTGCACAATTAAAACGTCATCCCCGTGTTTTTGGATAAACAAAGTTGGATCTAATAAACCTTTAGTAAAGCAGTTAGCAAGCAAGAAAGCAGTAAGTTTATCATACCACGCCCTTGGGGCTTGTTTGAGACCATAGAGAGCCTTCTTAAGTCTGTAGACATGGTTAGGATGCTCTGGGTCGACAAATTCCTCTGGCTGACTAACATAGACCTCCTCACGTAACTGACCATTTAGAAATGCAGTTTTCACATCCATTTGATAAACGACCATATTTTTGTGAGCAGCATATGCCAGAAATATTCGAACAGCTTCAAGTCTAGCCACTGGTGCAAAAGATTCCTCAAAATCAATTCCTTCTTTTTGAGTGTATCCTTTGGCTACCAAACGAAATTTATTACGAATAACCGTGCCTTCTGCGTCTAACTTGTTTTTCCAAATCCATTTTAGCCCGATGACATAAACTCCATTCAGTCGCTCAACTAATTCGCATACTTCAAGGCGTTTGAATTGATCGAGTTCCTCTTGCATTGATTCAATCCAGTTGTCGTAAGTGAGAGCTTGCTTAATGTTTTTGGGTTCTTCTTGACAAACGGTGAGAGCATAAATGCAATGTTCGGCATCGGAGTGAAGTTTTTGTCTTGTCATAACTGGAGCCGTTGGATGTCCAATAATATTGACGATTGGATGATCACGAGTCCAATGATGTGTTGAAGGGTGTGGGTTATG
>LBNU01009615.1:0-10819 GCA_014162995.1 Artemisia annua
AAAAAAAAAAAAAACATGTGACCAAAGGTACCCTACGGTGACTCGAGCTTTGGTCACACATACGAAAAAAACCATGTGTGACTATACGTGTATGGTGACACATTTTTGGTGTTGCCTATTCCAGTTTTTGGCGTAGTGAAAGAACCATACTCCTCATAAACTGCATGACCCCAATGTAACATAACTTCATTAAAGAGGAGCTCGTGTGACAATATTTTTGAGTATTCCCCTTCAACTGTGCAACCACTCCAAGTCATGTGTGTCTTGTAAAATGAGACCGAAATGTTTTGCGAGAATGTTTACAGGTAAAAATTGAGACAGGAATGATTTTGTTGGGATATATATAGGAAGAATTTTTGGGCAGATTATCCCGTCGACATGTCGACGGGATAAGTGACGCGGGAAAATTTCCGCCATTTATATTGGACATTACTTTACATAATTATTTTATACTCTTATAATCCCGTCGACATGTTGACGGGACTGATAAAGCACCACAGTAATTAACGTTAATCACACGTTAATTACGAAATAATTCGTGATTAATATTGTCCCGTCGACATGTCGACGGGAATAACTGGCGGGATAAATTCGCGCCCAAGTTCTGTCAATAATTGAGGAGAATTGACCATGCAAAAGTTTGACCAATATTATCCCGTCGACATGTCGATGGGATAATGTTGGTACGAAAAATTCAACGCTACTTGGCTCGGTCAAGCCAAATTTTTGTCGTTTTGTGCCCTATGCCGTCGACATGTTGTCGATGGGAATACACTCGTCGCCTGATGTCCTTATTCTTGTAGTGTAAGTAGTTCAAATAATTAATCCCAAACAGTAGATAATCACATATTTGGCTTGCAACATACCTACATATCTAACACCGAGCACGTACACAGGGTTTTTGTATCAGAATAAGTTTAATTTGGAATATATCCCTGAAAAAAATGCTCTAACTTCAAGTCATAATGAAAACATAATCAATACATATACAGATCCAAACATGTATTATTCACGTATGATTTTGATACACCAAATGCATCTTTTTCTTATAGACATCCTAACATCATTTGATGTTCTTTAAACTAACCTTCACTCTATTCTTTAGACGCATATCACAACAAAGGTTGTACCTGGGGACATCGAATAAGGGAGAGTCATTTGCTCCTCCGTCTATTATGAAATGGGGTCTTTTAGCCCAAGACACTATTAAGCTATTCGAAACCCCAAGCCTTACAATTGGTGGGCAGCTGTAGATTGCCGATCATGTAACCTCCCTCTTCTGTTTTATATCGGTAGATTTCATGGATTTCTTCATATCTAACCGATAATACTCTCTGATATCAAAAGATAATGCACTTAGCCTATTGTCCTTACTAAATTCTTGGATCCTTCATCTGATGCAAGCATCTCGCGAGCACACCTTAAAGCTGAGTAAAATAATGACTCCAAACAGGACAAACCATAAGTCAAAACTGAAAATTCAAAAGTCAAAAGATAGGTCAAAAAAGAACTCACTTGGATCTCTAAAGGGTTGCCATGGATACCCATTCTTCTATAAATCATACATGAACCATCAGTGACTAAAAGAGAAGGAAACATATCTAATCCATTAGAGAAACACAAGTTCAAAATCAGTTTAATTCCTGTTTGAACATCGACCGTTTCCTGCATTGCAAAATCACAGGTAATCTTATTGTATGCTCTCAATAAGATAACAATAGTTTCAACAACCATGATAACAACAAAGATCAAGAACGAAAACGTTTAAATATTTACCAAAATCAACAGGTGCGACACGACCTATAGCCGATTCACCAAAATCCGGGTCTAAAACTTCTTCAACTTTTATACCATCATGTCGGGCAGTTCTTATTTTTAAACTTGCCTGCCTTAGCCCGTCCCGGATTATAACAATCCACAGTTTTATCCCCCCAACTCTTCAGAAAACAACAAAAAAATAACACAATCATAAACCATATTTTGGCATAATTTCACAATCATTGCCTCAGAAATGAACTAAATTTAGGACTACTCATATTTCAATTTGCTTATTTACTTTGGAATATAAACAGGTACCAACCTACTTATTTTCTAAAACATACAGTACGTTGGCATCCTGAAAGCAAAATTTAGCAACGAAATTTAAAACACAAAATTACTTAATTAAATCCACAAATTCGATGAAAATTAACACTTATAAAACCTAATTAGCATGTTAGAAAGTACATTTTAAGACACATATAACCTCTGAATTTGCAAATTAAAAAATCCCGGTGGTCATGATTTAATTCACCAAAACAACAATGAAATAAGTTGACAGATTAAGAGAAGGGTGGGAGACGAACCTTGTAATTGGTTATTGGCCTATTGAGTAGCGTTTCAATATCAACATTGGTCCAAGCATTCTTTCACCTTTTATAGGAAATCATACGTAATCAGTAAAAAATTTATAGAGATCTTAATAATTTACTGCATAGAACAATGAACTCAAAAACACCAGATGACATATCTAAAACATAACCAACATTTACCTTAATTTATAGAACAAACTAACTACAAATTCATTATTTAAACCATATTACTACAATAAGACTACGAACAAACATATATCAAAAACATTTATCCAAAAGCGTCATGTACATATAAGTTTAACTATTAAAGAATAAAGTTATATTAACACAAATTTTATAAAGACTAAGATTTTATCAAAAGTAACACAAACCCAGATAAGAATAGATGTAATAGAACCATCAAACAAACACAATAATAAGCTCCTTTATAAAAATTAAATAATTAAAATAAGCAAAAACCTTAATGACAGCAATGTCACAACTTCACCAGGTTTGCCTCTAATGGTTTATTTCATCTTGCTAAGAATTTTAAATGAAATTTATTCGGCAGATATACCTTCTTCTGATCTTTGTAGGCAACCACGATATTTGGTGCATCAAAAGGCCCTTGTATCACCTTGAAAGGCCATAATTTCATGTTTTCTTGCACTTTAGAATCAGTGTACTACCTTCCAATTAACCTCTTAGAATCTGAATATATAAATAAGCCAGCTAGTTATATAGCCAATAATATGTAATATGCATATAAGCCTCAAGTAGACTATTACATCATGTACCCAGTGTGTTATTTAGTTTAAGTTAATGCAAACAAAAAACCCATAAAAAGCTATGCTAAAATCACCACTTTGAATGATAAAACTCGTTAATAGGATTCATATAATTTTATATGAACATTTGTACCAAAATACATTTGAATGATAAAACTCGTTAATAGGATTCATGTAAATGTCTGTGAACATTTGTACCCAAATACCCGACCAAATATGGTGTCGGAAAAATTGATTAAGAGTTGCCAACACTGTTATTGATAACCATATTTAACTTAAAAGTAAATAAATTCCAATAATGTAAATAGGGTTAATAAGAAGAAAAAGAGAACACACCTGATTTTGATTGAAGCACAAAAGAGCAAGGAATGATATCCCGAATACCATATCGGACCATATATTAGCAAATGCACTATGATTTACTAATCTCCATTCTTCTCTTAATTCTAACCTGTTCAAACAAAAAGTAAACAACAGTATATATTTCAAAAAAGTTGAAAGCTTATTGTAACAGCTTCTGAAATTCAAAGTACACTCTTTTAAATAAAGTATGATTTGATTAAAAAGTCCCCACTAGGGTTTTGTTTTATAATATAAAAGATATATTCTCTATAAACGTGAATAACCCTTTTAACGATAAACCTATAAACCTATAACGATCAAGAACTATAACGATCAAGAACTATAACGATCAACCTATAACGGTCAAGAACTATAATGATGAAGAACTAGTGGCGGTGTTCGGCTTGAACGAGGCTACGATTTTGGAGGTAATATTTTTTTCTCAGCTTTCATTCATTATTATTACTATCTTTTTGTTATATATTTGTTATTGATTACTAATATGCAATAATCCTTAGACCTAAATCATCCGTTAAAATCACCATGAACATTGACCTGGAAGTTTCGGATATTATAAGAAATCGAAATCAACACATGATTTATTAAACGAGTCGGACCATCAGCCCCATTATCCCCGTTCCCTCTGTTATTTTTAATGTCTTCATTGCTTTTAATAGTTTGTTCGAACAATGAGTTTACAACACAGTCCATCAAGTTGGTATCGTCATAATAGTCATTGTAATTTGTGATATGATTTTAGGAAGGAAAAAAAATGTGGAGACTCGTGTAGTTTTAGCTTTATTAAACTACAATTATAAACTATGTGGAGGCTCGTGTGTAATTTTTGGGTGTAGTTTCCCGTCTTGGGAACGTCTTTTACTCGTTCCGATTTAGGATTGTTTTTTATCAAGTATGAATAATCAATACCACTTTAAGCATTCAAAAGAGAAACTGCAAATTAGGTTGCACTTTTATCATATTGGAGTGAACAATTGAAGAGGTTTCTAATTTAAGATTTATTTTTAGTCAGGCATCTGTGGACAATCTCTGATCAAAGAGCTCCGGTGGATCGTGGAAGTAACTGTGAAAGTGGAAGTACTAAGAAGGGTGAAGAAAACAGTTGAGTTTTATGGGTTTAAGGAAAGAGAAAACGGGTGAAACTATTTGAGGTTGTTTAAGTCACTTACATCAATTTTCTGCATACCTATCAAAAGTTTCCGTGTAAGTATCAATTCCCTAAAGTTATATATCAAACGTTGTACGTAAACGTGAATGTCTTTTGGTGGTCGATAAACCTATAACGATCAAGAACTAGTGGTAGTGTCTTGCTTGAACGAGGCTACGATTTTCGAGGTAATATTTTTTCTCAGTTTTCATACTGATAATTCATTATTATTATTATCTTTTTGATATTTGTTATTGGTTACTAATATGCAATAATCTTTAGAACTAAATCATCCGTTAAAATCACCATGCATGAACATTGACCAACACGAAGTTTCGGATATATATTAAAGAAATCGAAATCAAAACATGATTTATGAAACCTTAGGTATTTAAGACCACCCTTAACTGGAAGTTCATGCTTACCAACATTCGTGTCTCTTACACTCTGCTTTGACTTTAAAGCATCATAGTTATCTAGTTTCGATTTCTCAAAATTATCATTATAATCATCTGTACCTCCATTTGGAACCACTCCATGGGAATCACTTTCATCTTTTATAGACTTCGTATCAGGCACTTTACCATCATCTACCTGTGAACTTCCATTCACTACCAGGTGTAGGCCTAGATGGAATCGATTAATTTTGAACTTCTTTATCCTCATCATCATCCGATGCATAGCAACCAAGCCCTAGGATATCTCCAGGTGAGCTGGAACTAGACTTCCCATTCGCATCATCCAGATCAGTAGACCTACTACTAGCGCAAGATGAAATAGATAAATTTTGAACTTCTTTATCCTCATCATCATCCGATGCATAGCCACCAAGCCCTAGGACATCTCCATGTGAGCTGGAACTAGACTTCCCATTTGCATCAGTTCCTTTAGTTTTGGCCGGAATTAGGAACTTTGCGGAAGACTGGGGAGTTATAGCCGCTGATGAAGATAATGATATCCTATTCCCTTGAAACAGCCTTTGGCCCAACTACATAGCGACAAAAGGTAAAAGATAAGAGACATATCAAACATCACTACTTAGTCAAATTATAATGCATGTCATATTTTAACATGAAAAGCTTGTCACAAAAATGAATTAGAAGAGTCGTTAGTGACAACCTTCCAAAGTATAACGCATTGGAATTGCATCCCAGTTTGTTGATTCGATCACTTTGAGTAGGTCTTTAGAACCAAGCTTCTGTAGGATATCATCCGTATTTCCTGTCTTAACGGCCTTATCCGTGTCTTTAAACTCACGTCCAATACGTTTGACGTCTGTGATGGAACGAGCGATGTTTTCCAGCTTGCCAAAAGGCTCTTTAATGATTGAAGAGCCTTTTGACGAGTTGGAAAACATAACTCGTTCCATCACAGAAGTCAACCATATTGGACGTGCGTGAAAAGACACGGATAAGGCCGTCAAGACATGAAATACGGTGATATCCTACATAAGCTTGGTTCTAATGACCTACTCAAAGTGATCGAATCAACAAACTGGGATGCAATTCCAATGCGTTATATTGGAAGGTTGTCACTAATGACTCTTCATTTTTGTGACAAGCTTTTCATTTTAAAATATGACATGCAGTATAATTTTACTAAGTAACGATGTTTGATATGTCTCTTATCTTTTACCCTTTTATCGTTATGTAGTTGGGCGTTGCTTCAAGGAATTGGATATCATTATATTCATCGGTAGCTATAATTCCCCAGTCTTCCGCAAAGTTCCTAATTCCGGCCAAAACTAAAGGAACTGGTGCAAATGGGAAGTCTAGTTCTAGCGCACATGGAGATGCCCTAGGGCTTGGTGGCTATGCATCAGATGATGATGATGATAAAGAAGTTCAAAATTTATCTATTCTTGCGCTAGTAGTAGGCCTAATGATATGGATGATGCAAATGGGAAGTCTAGTTCCAGCTCACCTGGAGATATCCTAGGGCTTGGTTGCTATGCATCAGATGACGATGAGGATAAAGAAGTTCAAAATTCATCGATTCCATCTTTTTCTAGTAGTAGGCCTACTATACACCTTGCAGTGAAATGGAAGAAGTTCACAGGTAGATGATCGTAAAGTGCCTGATGCGAAGTCTGTAAAAGAAGAAAGTGATTCCCATGGAGTAGGACCAAATGGAGCTACAGATGATTATAATGATAATTCCATTGCTAAGAAATTCAAACCAGATAACTATGATGTTTTAAAGTCAGAGCATAGTGCAAAAGACACGGATGCTGGTAAGCATGAAATGCCTAGTTAAGGGTGGTCTTAATACCGAGGGTCAATAAGAATGACATTAAGGATGATAAGAAAGAGAGAGACGAGGATAAACCGCGAGATTCCTACATCATTTCTTCTTACTCCACAGTGGCCTCAGCCGCATAATGAGGTTTGTTTCTATAATTAGGTTAGTGTTGCTGCGTTATGTTTGAATATGTTTATTGGAATTGACTTTGTCATATCTTCATTTTTGTCAATAACATTGTGGTATAGATACAACTTTACTTAAGTGTATTATCTCTGTTCTGTACAACTTCTATCCAACAATGCTGACCAACAAAACTAGAATTTTGTGCCAAGACTCGCTATTTCAAAAATACCAACTAAAAATGTGTTGATTTATATAAAGAAATGCTTCACTAAACAAAGTTTTGATGAATAAAAGATGTCACAAAGAGGAGACAAAGTAGCTTTTTAGGAATCCTTTACATATGACATGGATAATGTATTTAGGGGGTGGTGAGAGCTTATGAGAGCTTGAGCTTTTAAAATTAGCTAGCTTATAATATAAGCTCTGTTTGGCACAACAGATTGTAAGAGCTTTTGAAATTTATAAGCTCTTAAAAGAGAAGCTACTTAGGAGGAGCTTTTATATTTTGTCCTTTAATGTCATTTTACAATTTACATATATAAGCTCCAACTCCAACTACTTTACCAAACGAATCTGAAAATAAAAGCTCCAGCTCCGTCTCCAGCTCTCATAAACTCCAGCTCTTATAAGCATTTGAAAACAAGCATGTTGATGCCTGCTTATTGGAGTATACAATATATAAGCATATTTTGAAATAAGCAATCTCAAACACCCTCTTATAAGATGTAAAGTAGCTAGTGACCCTTTTTATGTATTTGTATGCTTAAATTAAAAACATAGGATGAACATAAATAAGAACGTGATTATAAGCTTTATATCTTTTATGCAACTGGAATTGGAAAAGGTAGGAAAGGACTATATATGTTCATCCTTGAAATAATTCGGGTGGCCTTATGTTGAAATAATTATTTTTTTTGCAGTGTAATGAAATCAGGAAGATAGATAGCAACCAGATTGTGATAGGGAAGACAACAATCGAGGACGACAAAGAAGACATTGACAATGATGCAAATGATGATGATGATGCCGATAATGCAGAAGAGTCGGACGGTGATGAGTTTGAACAGGAAACTGGTTGATTCTTGTGCTGGTTGATGTTGTACCATCCCTCGCATAGACGTAGCAAAATAATATCTTTTTCACTAGTATGTAACACTAAAACCGTTGATAAACACATTTCTATCTTCTTTTTTTTACATGATCTTTTTTAGCTGTTACAGTTTTAATATATTCTGAATAGTTTTGAGATTATGGCAATTCTGCCAAATGTTATGGCCTTGATAATGGGTTATCCCTTGTAAGTTGAAATCAATGAATAATACTATCAATTTCTCTCTAAACTGTTCCTTAAACACTTGTATGTTTTTGTTCTGTTTAATGAATCCATCATGTCATAGTTCACCACCACAACGATCAAAACCGTGTAAACTCTCCCTAAAAACAAGCAGGTGTGACCTTCAACAAATTCAATAACGCCAAAAGAGTTCCGAACATGAGACCTCTCACTCTGATTAAAGTGCTCAAGTTTTATCCATCCTGGTAGTTTTTACCGTTTATTTTGTTGAGATCATGATAATATCTTTTCTTTGTTCAAAATCTTTTATGGACCTAAATTGATTTTTCTTTACATACTACCAGAATAAATCTCTATAAATAAATAGAAGTTTGTGTTGGTAAAACTCTAGTGAAGCTTATTAGTGTGACCCTATAATCTTACTCATTGCTCTTTATGTATTATTATTAACTAGAAGGACTAAACTCGTTAGTTAGAAACCTAATAACCGAAAAGTGGTTAAGGTAGTTATTTCGGTTATGTCAAAAGAAAGGATGCATCGGTTCACAGAACATCACACCGATTCATTCCTTATATATATGTATATGCGTGTAACATTACAAGGGTCAGACAATTAATAGAACGATTTTACTTATTCATTCTTTGCAACATAAACATACATCGATCATAATAGTTGGGACAACAATTGGCATCAAGAGCAAAAGGTTATACATATTCGAAATTAATCAAAAATCTGTTAACGCAAAACAAAACCTTAACGAGACGCCAAGAACTTTGTACGCAGGAAAAGAAAAGAACGTATCGTTTTTTTTCTTTAGCGTGGGAAACAAAAGGTTCTGTTTTTCTTAATCTCCCAAGAAAACAACGAACGTGAGTGAATAAGATATACACGAAACTAGATAGTGCACAATCTGGTTTGTGTAATAGTTGCAAGCGTATAAACATCAAACGAAATTGGTGTTGAGGGAGAATTGGAGACTTTGTGTTGGATAGGAATCGAACCGGTTGGAGAAAGGAAAACACAAAGCAAAACGTTGTTGATAGAAAAAACGTATACGTAAGTTTTGATAATTGAAGAGGAGCGTGTGGAGTTTGTGTCGAATAGAACACAACAACAACAACAACGTTGGAGAAGAAAACAAGTCGAGGGACTGACTCTGTTTTTCGTTGGAACGAATCCAGAAACAAAGGAATTGTTTTTTATTTGATTCGGTGTGTTACCAAGGAGGGTTAACACAAGG
Organism: Artemisia annua; assembly: GCA_014162995.1. Lineage (NCBI taxonomy): Eukaryota > Viridiplantae > Streptophyta > Magnoliopsida > Asterales > Asteraceae > Artemisia > Artemisia annua. Next base: position 9,528 of record LBNU01009615.1, read on the forward strand.
CTTGTGTGTTAGAAACGTGGTGATTTCAAGGAGCGAAATCAAAACAACACACAACAACAAAGAATTAACGTGTAGCGTGGTGGTATTTAGGGCTACTTGTGTCGAATTCAAAAATAACAACAACAAAATTCGACAACAAAAAAAAAACAAAGAAGCCGAGAGTTTGCTTTTGATTCAAAGGCGAATTAGAACAGGCGTGAAGGAGAAGAAGTTATTGCAAGGACTCGTTGACAAGGCAAGGAAATTCGACAACAACAACATAGAAGCAGGCCGAGAAGTTTTTGTTTGTGATTCAAGGCAAAAATCAAAACAGGAAATAAAATCCGAGAGTTTTTGGTTGTAAAACAAGTCGAATTAAAAAAGGAAAAGGAGGGAACGAGGCAAGTAATTTCGAAAGGAATAAGGCGGGAAACAAAGGTTTCAAACGTTGGTGATTAATTACTAACGAGGCAAGCGAATAAAACTTTTGTACCTCACAATATTCCGCGGATCACAAGTAACAAAGTTTCAAATTTTTTTTTGGATTTCATTATATTAGATTAGTAATAGTATTTATTAGTTTATACTCTAGGAATCCCGAGAACTATTTATTGATCCATATATTTAGATTTCCCGAATTATATATTATATTAGGGAATACCACAACAATTCGCCATATAACATTGAGAAAGTTGAAGATTATAACACTTTTAAGATGTCCGGACGATGATGCAAAAACAACAACAACAACAATAACAACAACAACAACACTAATACCGTGAAACCCATAACCACCCATTGCACAATACCAATGCCCCTAAGTTGAAAAACACAAAATTACACGGTGTGGCAAATACCAAATAAAAGTTATACTAGAAGCACATGGTTTGTGGGAAGACGAAAACCCAAAGTTGACACAGGAATTAGATGATAAGAAAGACAAGGCAACAATAGCCTTGTTATAATCAGCGTTGACTGAAGATAAATATTCAAGTGGCAACCTGCCAAGAACGGCCAAAGGAATTATGGGAATCATTGAAAGAAAAGACACGTAGGACAAGAAAGGGTGCAGCAAGCACGGTTACAATCATTGATGTTGGATTTAACTCACTTCAGATGAAGGAAAGATGAGACGGTGGATGCATTTGCAGACAAGTTTAAATGGCTATGTCATGAAGCAAAAGAACTAGGGAAAACATTAAAGAATGAATCACTTATTAGTTTAGAACTATTACGAAACTCCAACCACCGATTAGACATTCAGATAGTTAAGCATCCCATAGAACAAACAAAGTGATCCTTAGACGACATTA
>LBNU01009615.1:11191-27635 GCA_014162995.1 Artemisia annua
TTGGCAATTCCTTTACTATCCATTTAAGGCCATGAAGGTATTAAAAGTACGAAAGCGCAAGCTTATAATTTCAGCTCAGTGCTTTGGTGTTATTTTATATAAACCGAAGAGGGGATCTCCAAAGCTTTGAGAAAGGCTATTCTAAATTTATACGGGATGTATCTATCCAGGCGTGTAAATGCATCTTAGGGTTTGTGAGTACGCTAAGAATACAGGATTACCTTTGTATTAAAATCCCAGAACAGGGGAATAAGACTTCCTGATGAATATTTCCCCAGTTGCTAGAATCAAGAACAGTATGGTTGGATATTAGCAATCCTACTAGCATATCATGGTGCAAGCCTTCAATCACTTGATGTAAAATCAGCATTTTTACATGGGAGAGTGTTAAAGGAAGAGTCTACTGTAAACACAACCTAAGGGGTTTGTACAGCCAGGAAGTTCAGAAAAGATAAAGCTTATTAAAGCTTTATATGGATAAGACAAGACCGAGAGCTTGGATATGAAGCTTGATCGAACTTTAAATCATTAACTTAAGAAGTGTAATCGAACAAGCAATTATACGAAGTAGAACAAGAATTACAAATTATTAGTTGGAGTATTATGTAGACGATTTGATAATCACGGGCACTCCAAAAGAAAGTAATTTATAATTGTTTAAATCCCAGATGGAAGAAAGTTTGAAATGAGCGACTTAGATTGTTAGCTTATTACCTTTGGATAAAAGTAACCAGAAGAGAGAGATTACAATCAAGCAAACAGGTTATGATTAACAGATCTTGAAAGAACATTACGAATAGTAATGGATACGAGAATACCAATGACGGTACTAAGTTGGTCAAGGCGGAAGAATTGGTAACCCAGTTGACGCAACTTATTACGAGGAAGCTTAATTGGAAGTCTCAGGTCTGACTACCATTACAAGACCAGATCTTAGTTATTCGTCGGACCTAACTCCAGCAGGTGGATCAAGACCCAAAGGAACATCACTGAAGGCAGTAAAGCACGTAATCCGTAATATAAAAACGAAGAGCATGGAATAATTTACAAGAAGAAGGCGGCTTGCAAGATTACAGGTTACAGCGACAGTAGTATTGGAATCAGACACAGATCAAGGAAAAGGAACTACTGGCATAGTATTTTACTTTGGAGAGTCCACCCATTACCTGGTGTACAGAAGGCAACCGACAGGCGCTATCATTCATGGTAATCAAATTCATGGCGGCTACTGCAGCAGCATGTCAAGCCTTATGGTTGAAAAGATACTTATGTGAATTAACTGGAAGTGAAAAAAGAAGATTATTTGAAGGTATAACTTTCCAGCAAAGCACAGCAAACCCAGTTTTTCATGGAAGAATAACACATCGACATTCACCACTTCATTCGAGAATGCGTAGAGAAGTGACACATTTAATTGTGGACACGTCAGCGGAGAACACAAAGGCAGAGTATACTAACAAAAGTCTACCCAAGATTGAGTTCACGACAGCGACAAATGGCTCGGAGTTCCAAGATTTATCTAGAAGCAACGATCAAGATTCAGAGGAGAATGCTGACCCTATAATCTTACATTGCTCTTTATTATTAATAACTAGTAGGACTAATCGTTAGTATGAAACCTAATAACCGAAAAGTGGTTAAGTGTAGTTATTCGGTTTGTAAGTGTCAAAAGAAAGGATGCATCGGTTCACAGAACAGTCACACCGATTCATTCCTTATATATAATGTATATGCGTGTAACATTACCAGGGTCCAGACAATTAATAGAAACGATTTTACTTTTCATTCTTTGCAACATCAAACAGTACACGATCATGAAGTAGTTGGGACAACAATTAGTTTTAAATACATGCACAAAACAATCAGTTTCTAAAATAATATAAAATATAAATAAAATAAAAAAATAAAATAAATAAATAATAAATAAATAAATAATAAATAAATAAAAAAAAAAAAACTATAGTTTGTTCAATAAATCACTATAAAAAGAAGTTTGAAAACAAAAGTACTCCAAATGTCCCTCAAAGAAATGGCATCTTGCATCAAGTGACGCCCATATCCTCCGAATACCTTTTTTCTTGTTCCATGTTTTTGGGTAGATCATATAAATTGTTCAATAACTTTATTCTTGTTCCATATTTTAAGAAGTGGGGATGGTAAGTTCACAAGTTGGAAGGTGGGCTAGGTCCCAACACCAACCCCACAGTTGCATTTTCGGTCATCTTTTGACTTTTAGTTTATACTTTCATGCAAACTGTTCTCATACATATGAACACTTTTTTCAAATTTATCATTTCCATACTAATGAAAGAATCTATTAGCAATTTTTGATTCATTTACAACCTTAAATCGAACAAAGACATTGTACTCTTCATGTTCGTTTCATTGTCATGGAGGTGATGGGAAAATGTTGGTTATCTAGCATACTATCGTCTATCAGAAGAAAGAGCATTTTGCAATGGCCAATTTAGTTCAAATATATTTGGCATTTGGAGTGCGGAGTGGGATGTGATCAGCTCTAGCCTGCCACTCTTTGTGAAATGGCGTGGGCGTCTGGGTGATGCACTGATGTAGTAACATTGTAAACTTGAGGTCTCCAAAAAAGTCTATATTGATATAGTTGTTCCTAAGAATCAAAACAACCGTTGATTTGGGATAGCCCGTTTCTAAAAGCCTATTCACATATGTTTTACTTGTACGCGCCTAGAGTTTACTGTATAAATTATACAATCCCAATCCCAAACACCCTGCTGATGCTTTCAAATTCTCCAACAGTGAGTTCCAGTCTTTATAAACATCTGTAACTTCAACTATTGTTTATGCTTTATATAAACTGTTTACTTCAGCTTGCACCATTTCATTATATAACTTTTAGCGTTTCACTATTTATGAAACTAGCTATATTTTGCTGCTTTCCCTATTTTGTTTCTTACCCGCCTCTTATGAGTCGGTTTCGGGTACTAAGATGAGCCACCCGTCCTTAAGAAACGGTTCAGACTATTTCACTTCCCAAACAAAACCGGCGTCTGAACACCCCACAAAATTATGTAAAAGAAGTTGATCAAGGCACTCAACTAACGGGAGATCGTCAAGTAGAAAAGTAGTACGGTCCCACAGACAACAACCAACATTATACGGTTACATCTTTGGTCAGCTAATAACGCACTTTTTGATAAGATATTCCTTGCTTTACCTTTTAGAATTGTTCTTTCCATGTGTCCATTAAGCTGAGTTTCCATTTCTCATACTTATTCGATTTTGGAACATTTCAACTCATATACTTATTCGTGTTTGGAACACTTGAACTCAATCGAAAATCAAACCAGTTTCAAAATCAATACTAACACCAATTTGATTAAAACCATATACATCCACCATCTCGATGTAAGTTGCAAATTTCTGTCATGATAAAAAGATCAGAATGCCAAATAATATTCAACTGTTTAAGCTTATTTTTTTCACGTATGTACAACTCCGGGTCAATTTATACATCTTATTTTCCGATTTATGAGCTACTTATGACTTAGGGGGTGTTTCTTTCGGCTTACATAGTCGGCTTATGATTTATTTGGTTTTGAGCTTATGTTTCATAAGCTTTNATATTTTTTATATATATAAATATGTTCATCTAACACCTAATTATTATTCCTCATCAACAACTACCACCTATTCACATAATAACTCAACCTAGGGTTCCGAAACCCTAACCCTAACCCTACCCCACGCGCCACCGGTACCCCACCACGGCAACCTCCAGGAAACCGTTTCACCGCCGCATACTCTACCAGCGACTCAACAGACGGCACCGGCGAAACCGTCTTCACCGCCTTAACCGGAAAACAAACACACCTAATCTTCATCTCCGGCGACACACGCTCATACTCCGCCACCACTGCCTTCAAATCCTCATCACACTCAACCGTCACCAACACGTCCAGATCCTCCGTCGGTAACTTACACTTCAACTTAACGGAAAATCCACACGCTTCGAAAAACTTAACGGAAAGTTCGGAGAAAGTGACGGAACGGGGGGCGGAAAGGACTCTGGTGTGACCGCCGATGTAACGGAGCTTGCCGTCGGTGTGACGTGGCATGATTGTTCCGTTGTAGCTGTAGAGGAATTTGAGATTTTGTGACGGTTTTTGCGACGGTTTGGTGACGGTTATGCGAGTCATGGTTTTGATGGAAGTAAGGAAGGAAGGTGCTAGAAGATTTTAGTGGAAGGTTTTTAGGGGTTATTGGTAACATGTGGGGTGTATTTATAGGGTGGAGGGGGGTTTTGTTGGGATGTAGTGCGGGTTTGTAGATTGGTCCTTGGGTTGTGTTTAGTTTGTTATTCTCGTCCTTGAGTTTTTGTACTCTCACTTGTATAGTGTAAGGGTGTGTTTGTTTGGTTACGATGTTTTAGGTCTGAATCTGACTACCAGATCTTACCGGTAAGAGGTGGCTAGAAAGTTTAAATGTGAATGAAATAATGTTGTGTGTTTTTGTATAATTGTCCGTATGATTTTAAGTGCTCGTTTTTGCAATTTATTTATTAAATCAACGCAATGCGATAATAAGTAATTTATTTACCAACGGGCCTCTGGTCTAGTGGTATGGAGGTTTTACCCTCCTAGGCAAGGTCTCAAGTTTGAGTCTTGTCTAGGGCGATAAGGGTTTCCTACCGCGTGCGTAAAAGGAAGGGTGTCATTGTCTTCTGGGCTGGAACCAACCTAGTTGTGTGAGCTTGCTACGCCTTCTGGGCTAGGGCCCATGTAGCCACAATTGCCGTTCAAGAAAAAAAATAAGTAACGTATTTAAATATGAAACAAGACTTTTTATCATATATATAACATAGTTAATAAACTATCAAATGTATTATATTAACAAAAGTCTTCAATATCTTATTGAGTATGAGGCAACAAGACAAGCTCCCACCTCTTATTGTAAGATTTATATGTCTGACCGGGTCTGACTAAAACTAAAAAATAAAAAATAAATAAAAAAAATAAAATAAAAAATAATAAATAATAATAATAATAATAATAAAAATCTAATGTCTGACCGCCTCTTACTCAGAGTAAGAGTAAGAGGCTAGTAAGACATTTAAAAAAAAAACAAAAACACCTGTACGCTATAAATCAAATAGAATGAGATCGTATAAATTTATTAATTAATTAATATTAATTTATTTATAAATTAATGAATTGTGATGTGTGAAAATATGTTATTTTATAGAGTATTGATTTATCGAGTTTTTACTGGAATATTTTTTATTATTTTTTTCGGATTAACAAATTATAAGAGTTTATTGGATTTTCCAAAAAGAAAATAAGAGTGAGTTTAGTTAAAGAAAAACATGTACGCTTTTTAGGAAAACAAATCATCAAATATGGAAGTGAGAGAATTATGTTCAAATTAGTTCAATTATTTTAGCAAAAACTGAAAATTTATACGCATTTATTTATAGTAAAAGTCGTGTACTAAAGATAATTTTATTAAATGTCAACACTGAATGTACAATTTCTTTCTTATTTATGATCACATGAAACAAAAAATAATAGATGATGTTATTTTTAGTAACCAAGTAGAGGTCACATGAAAATCACTAATTGAGATGAAGTTGAACAACCACATGATCAAATTTAGTTCAAGAAGTTTGTTGAACTTGTTAAAAAGGAATAGTGTGTGCATGTTTATTTGAGAATGGGATATCAAAGTGACATTTGCAAATAATTTGATAATGCACTACATTAGAATCCATTTTACGTTAAATAAATCACTGTCTTTTATACACTCTATCGCTATTTAAACCCATTTTTACAACCAATTACTTGATTATAAACACCTTAAGGTTACGAAAGTAAAATATATATTTATAAAAAATTCTCATGCTCCAGGCTTTTTAATTTTTTTTTTTTTTTTTTTCCTCAATCCACTAGCATAGTACGGGACAAGATTAAGTCAAGGTACAACAAACTATAATAGAAAATAGAAAATTGGTGGATAAGAAATGAACATCCACAAATCGTTGAGGGACAATTATAAAATGAACAAAGAAAGACTCGAATTCTACACGCAAAATACGACCAAGGCTGCTTTTCTCTTTATTTCCGGGAAATAAATATGAATTATTCGGATATTCGACAGTTACGTTTTCATATTCTTATAAGACTTTGGAGTTTGGACCAATTTGCTAAAAAGTATATAAAGACTTTGGAACGAATTTATGCCTACAAAATTAGACGAAAGGATATTTCTTTCGTTGAAAGGGTATCAAATGTGCAAAACAAAAGGAATTGTAACTCCACGTTTAGTTAGTTGATTTATTAATTATTCTGTTACAACAATTCATTGTCGTATTCATTGTTGATATAGTGATATTCTGTGTATACCTTTTTACATTACATGTGTTTTCATTACTTTTGAACCTTTATGCGAGGTGTAGCCACATTTATATTTTTAAGATAATTATTTGAGTAATGATATGTAGTTCTACCACATTGACTTAAAACTAGACATATTTCATTTTTATTTGTCACTAAACGTGTGTCATATAAGTCTTATTAATTTTCATGGTTTTCAATCAATTAGTCATGGGTTTTTATCATATTGCTAAGCTTATGACAAAGCTTATGCTAAGTTACTTTTTTAGAACAGCAAATTATTTTTCTAATTCTTGAAAAAGCTTACGACAATTAACTTTAAGTCACCACTACCTTTACTTTTGCGTCACTAACATGTTAATTGTTGTTAGGAATGACAACGTTATTAATAATATTGTCATATTTTGTTGTTAGGAATGACCATATTTTATAATCCTGGGGTTGAGCTTCGGCAACATACTAGCAACATTTTACTTTGTAATGCCAGCTTGATGCGTGTTGGTGAGATCGGATTGTGATCCGTTAAGTACATATACACACACGTAGAAAATGTTTTGTTGTAAAGAAAACATATCAAATCAACTCGAATACTCAGCCAACACAAATTGGCTGTCCAAAATCAACTTGGCCCAACCATAATCTCAAAATAATATTTACTTATTGGTACTCGGTCCAAAGTCCAAACAAGATCAGCCGAAAATTAAAACACAACACCCGACCTTGGCCCAATATCTATTTATCTATAACCTAAACCTAAAATGTTAGATGAAAGTATTAAACGGATGAACTTCAACTGATTTTTTTTTTTCTAAGTAATTTTTTTAATATGGATGATGCGTCGTATCTCATTTTGGGATACGCCGTATCATAGATACGCCATATGCCACTTTTGGATGCATTGTATCCTGTGATACGTCGCATCCCATTTCAAGATACGCCATATCCTATGTAGATCAGACCACACTATTTTTGCAATACTTGTTTTGACCCATTTTGCAATACTTTACATAATATGGCAAATGGAAGCATAAATACTATGAGTGCCGGTGTTAACCCAAACACCCCTGTTTCAACCTATAAACAAATAACTTATACTAAAAAGTTACTTGACATTAAAAATTTGACTGATATAAATATGGTATTAAAAGACATATAACTATAGTTGTTTGGGGCGTTAACAAGTTGAATAACAAATAAGTGGATAAGATGTTTGTCACCTATAAACACAAGCATCACCCTTCCCTCTAGTCACCTTCTGAATCTACAAGCCCCAACTTTCATAAGACCTACCCTGCAAAACATGAAACTAAAAACGGTAAGTTCTGATGACTTAGTAAGTGAACGGGTCTGAGTCAAAATATGAAACGTGAGCTATAGTATATTTGAGTTTCTGAATGGGGGCATAAGCACAGTTATGGATCTAAGGCTATATCCGAAATGACACCTACAATTCTAAACATGAACATATTAATCTATAATATGCTATAAATGGTATGACTTTTAGTTGTCTTGTTACTTGTACATGATTTTGGTTCTGAATTCATATCCATGGCATAATTTTTGATCACGTGTTTTTTACTAGACGTTACTTAATCGTCCTGCTATGAATGAAAACTTCCCTAACCGACGATTACTCTTCTTGGGGCTCTAACCTGTCATCATGATTTTCTAATCTCGAGTCATCTAGAAAGGACGCTTAAACATGTAAACTTGATATATTCTTTCTAAACACGAGTTATCCACGATGGATGAATGCTATGTTAAGCACGGGTCATCCACTTAAGATGCTTCTGTGTAGCTCTATATCGTGCGCTTCTTAGGCACATAATACCACTTTTTAGGCACGCTACATGAATACTTGTGCATTTCTTAGGCACCTATGACATGGCTGATAACGCTTCTTGTGAGCACCTTTACTATGGCTTGTATTCGGCTATATCTGAATCATGACATAATAAGTAATACTTGGATACTTCCGAGTCTATGAACATGGAAACCTTTGGCTATATCCGAAGCTATTCATATATTATAATATCATGTCAATTCTAGTAACATGAAGCTAGTTTTTGTTACTCACATCGATTAGGTTAGGCATTCCTCGGACATTCCTGGATTTTCGAGATCACCTGAACACATAAATATATCGTTCTATAGTCATTAGAACATGCTATAAGATCCTTACACATAACCTATATCAATATCGCATGTGCCATTCATGGACTTCCGAGAAGTAGACATTATTGATTTTAGGGTGAGTAGGGGTTAGACAAAGTTAGAGTTTTTGATTTGGGGGTAACACAAAGTTAGCGTTTTTGATTTGGAGGTAACAAAAATGACAATAAGAAAGGTGGGTCGGGGTATTATCTAGTTGAATTTTATACGTGGAGAAAAAGTAAGAATATCTAATTATTTGCATAATCAGCCGGTCAGGGCCGGATTTGAGCATGTGCAAGTTGCTCAACCGCACAGGGCCTCTAGTTTTTTAGGGGCCCCAAAATTTTAAGCATTGACTGCTGTTGATCGATCTGTTTTAGCCTATAATTGACGGTAAAGTGTTTAAAATTGTTATACAGTTGATTCCTACTTAAAATAAGTTGATAGTAATCAGTTTGAAGTGGTGTAAATAAAATGGCAGAAACAGATGATGGGTCTGAGGAAGAAGATGACAAGTTTAGGTTATATCCGCTTTGCACCTGAAATGTTTAACGATTTACACTTATGCCCCTTTAAGTTAGTTTTATTTCCCAATAAAATGCTAAAATTTTCATACAAACGACGGTTTCTACCCTCCTTTGATAACTGATTAAAAATAATCCAACAATAAACATTTCAAATAAATAGGAAACAAAATAATAATAATAATAATAATAATAATAATAATAATAATAATAATAATAATAATAATAATAATAATAGGAAACTTAGTTAAAGTAAGAAAAAGTTTCAAGGTGATGCAATAAAATCGGGTTTGATAAGTGACAAGCTTGATACTGTTCTTTTAAAACATTTTGTTGCTTATATACTTTTTGCAATAGTTACGAACATCTTTTTGTACATATGTTATATCGTTACTTCGTTACAATGCACATCGAAATGTGAGGTATGCTCTATGAAATGTCTACATTATTTTGCAATTATGCACAGGGCCCCCAAATTTCACGAGACGGCCCTGCAGCCGGTCATACTTACTAAATGTTTGTTCCCCAACTGGTTTCAGTTACTAGATCGGTTAAACTAAGTTCGTTTACTAACTCGAAAAATTTATGAAAATAGATTTTTATTTAATTGACTCAACCGTTTTTTTTAAAGATTGAAAGATTAGTTGTTTGACTCCTAAATTGATTTTTTTTTTTTTTTTCAAATTAGCATGGTAGGTCCCGCCACTTCCGTATACCATCCTCTATCTTATTTCCCAAATAGCATGAAATAAATGATAAATTTGACTTTTACATCTGATTACAAAGTCCAGCCTAAACTTGGTAAGTGATTCTTCATTTGACTAATTCATAGTTCAAATCATTCATTCACACAATCAATCAAAATTACATAAACTCAATACTCATGAAACCCTAAAAAACAAAAACCCCAAAATGATAACCCTAACCCTAAAAACCCTAATTTTACTTGTTTTTATATTATCATTATCACAATCACCACCACCAACCACCGCTACAGACTTTTTATACAACTCATTCACAAACACCACCAATCTTTTACTCATCCGAGACGCCATTATCGAACCGCCCGTTATTCGTCTCTCTAGAGACTCGAATCCGTTGTCCGTTGGCCGCGCTTTTTACTCCGAAAGAATCCCTATCCTAACTAACAACTTAACTAACTTTCCCGCCAATTTAACCAACTTTCCCGCCAGTAATGTTAATGTAACTAGCTTTTCGACACAGTTTGTGTTTTCGATATTGCCTGAAATAGCGTCTAGTCCTGGTTTTGGTATTGTGTTTGTGTTGTGTAATACGACTGAGCCGTTAAACGCGATAGGTGGGCAGTATTTGGGGTTGTTTTCGAGTAATGGTGCGCAGACGCCTGCGCCGTTACTAGGGATTGAGTTTGATACTGGTTTGAATGATGTGTTTAATGAAAGTAATGGGAATCATGTAGGGATTGATTTGAATAACGCTGAGTCTGCGGTTTCTGTTGGGGCGGGGTATTGGAATGAGAGCGGGGGGTTTGTTGGGGTGGAGATGAGAAGCGGACAGAATGTGCATGCGTGGATTGAGTTTGATGGGGGGAGGATGGAGATTAATGTGACGATTGCGCCTGCGGGGATGAGGAGGCCCAGTAGGCCGTTGTTGAGTTATAGGAGTGCGGAGATTGGGAGGTATTTGTCGAGTGAGATGTATGTTGGGTTTAGTGCTGCTAAGACTACTTGGGTTGAGGCGCAGAGGGTTTTAGCGTGGAGTTTTAGTGATACTGGTGTTGCGAGGGATTTGAATACTAGTGGTTTGCCGGTTTTTTTGCCGAGGTCTGAGGGGAGTTCTGGGTTGTCGACTGGTGGTAAAGTGGGTGTTATTTGTGGTGCGATTGTGTTTTTTGTATGCCTGTTAGGTGTTTGTTATTATGCGTGGGTGAGATATAAAGCTAAGAATAAGGAAGACGAGGCTGAAGATTGGGAGCTTGAGTTCTGGCCACATAGGTATTCATACGAAGATCTAAAAGCGGCTACTAATGGGTTTTCGGATAAGGAAGTATTAGGGGCGGGCGGGTTTGGTAAGGTATACAAGGGCACGTTGAGTAATAACACGGAGGTGGCTGTAAAATGTGTGAACCATGATTCGAAGCAAGGGTTAAGAGAATTCATGGCTGAGATTTCGAGTATGGGTAGGCTTCAACATAAAAATTTGGTTCAAATGAAAGGTTGGTGTAGGAAACGTACTGAGTTATTGCTTGTATATGATTACATGCCTAATGGGAGTCTTAATACTTGGATTTTTGATAAACCAAAAAACGTTTTGGGTTGGGAAGGGCGGAAAAAGGTGTTGACAGATGTAGCGGAGGGTTTGAATTATTTACATCATGGTTGGGACAAAGTTGTGGTACATAGAGATATTAAGTCGAGCAATGTGTTATTGGATTTGGATATGAGAGGTCGGTTGGGTGATTTTGGATTAGCGAAATTGTATACACATGGTGAGGAACCCGGTACTACTAGAGTAGTGGGTACTCTTGGGTATTTGGCGCCTGAGTTGGCCATGTTGGCATCACCAAATGCCGCTAGTGATGTTTATAGCTTTGGTGTGGTGGTGTTAGAGGTGGCGTGTGGGCGGAAACCGATTGAAACATGGCAGGAAAGGGAGGAAGATATGGTTTTGGTGGATTTGGTTAGAGAAAAGTATACAGAAGGAAAGTTATTGGATCTTGCAGATGGGAGAATTAAAGGGGAATACAATGTTGAAGAGATGGAAGCTATTTTAAAGCTCGGATTAAGTTGTTGCCACCCTGATCCACAACATCGGCCTACTATGAAGGAGGTGGTTTCACTTCTGTTGGGCGAGGATATGCCTGTTGTACCAAGAGTTATGCTACAAGAGAGCAAGAATGAGCCATCACCATAAGGTCCATAACGAATGCCGCCACTGCCACTTTGATTGTAACTCTATATCACCTTCTCTGTTGTATTTACTTGTGATTTTGATCCTTTTATTGTAGATAAAAAAAAGCTACCATGAGGTCTCCTTCATTGTTTTACCTATTGATACCACCAATTTCACAATGAGGGTAGTCCTGATGGTATATTTGTTTGTTACATCAATATATCTTGATTTCTTGAAATTCTGGTTTTCCGTAAAAATTGTAGAAATGATAGTTGCAATCCACTTACCTAAAATTGAGGCAATTTGGGTTATAATTTTGTCTCCAACGGCTAAACGGTAAAACTTATTAAACATATATAAGATAGAAACGGGTCAAATGGCTTTGCCTAAAATTTATTCATATGCTTACAAGCGCCTAACTTTTCTATTAAAAATTTAATTCTTTTTGAAGTATCGATTTTCTAGTCATAATTAAGATATTATTTATATATTAAATTTTCATGAAAAGGACAAAGTAGTGTTGATTGACCAACCTGACCGTACCCGTTTTGGCCCTTGTATCAGTTCAAAGGTTGTCATGTCATGTGCTTGTTATTTGTGGCAAAAGAAATTATTCTGGTCAATTGCTAGATATCAGTTTGAATAAAAGGATTGCATGATGTAGCAAGAGTTAGACTAATAAGCACAAAGTTGATAACCTGATAAATGTTCAATATCCCTCATATCTTTATACTTTTTCTGGCTGAAAATTTTCCTTGAAAAAATATGGTCAACCTTGGTTGGTGCAGCCTTGGACCCAACTTGAATTAGTCTTGTGTCCATACCATGCTAGTCAAATTAAAACTTGTTCCTATACGTGTAAAATTAAATAGACAATAATTGATATGGACAGGACCAGGGCTTGGAAGCCGTGTGCTGATTACCAATTTTGCCCGTGGAACTAGCTGCTGTATACTTGCATACCTTGTGGAGGAGGAAAATGTAATCTGGCATTTTGACGTAAGTCTAGAAATACAAGAAGTCCACATATTAAAATAAGTGTATTATGCCTTTTTAGGCAGTTAGCCACGCCCAGAAGTTTAGTTTTGTAGATTGAACCGGGTCATGACAGGTACCCCTATTAGATTTTGGGCCTGAAGTATATCAGCCGACCCTGGACCAGAGCTGGTTCTTGGCCCATTTGTGCATCTCTAGACAAACAAAAGCAAAACAACTTAGTAATTCACATCCTTTGTAACTCACATAGTCACATATATACATTATCAACTATAGATAGCTAAATATTGTAGGCCAAGGATGTTTCAGTCATTCACTTCAAGACTACAATACTTGTGTATACCGAACACTTATCATTTTGATCTAGGCTTAACTTTTATCCTTGCGATTGAAGATACTTTGCCTCTGTCTTTACCCTTATACATTCTTAAAGAGTGAAGTTTAGGGAGTGAAAATTGAAGTATGGCTTCTTTCTTTGACTAGCAGTGATTGAACCTTGCGAACTTAACCGGCAGATTGAGGCTACTGATTCCTTCATTTCTTCAGGTCCACATACCAATACCCCTACGTAGGATCCACCAGTTTCTTTTGAGAATTTCAAAAATATATCTGCTCAATTTACACATGTTACATGGTTAGTGTATGTAGCAAAGTTAAAGGGCTTTTCTTAAAAGGTGTTAGAAACAGAAGAGAAAGGTACCATGAAAGTCGGGTCACATATGTTTTTAACTTCACATTAAATTCCTTAGCTTTTTTGTTTGTGAGAAGAGGTAAAACCGAGTTTAGGATATCGATACTATTACGTTTTTTGGTGATACAAACAAGCTGTATTTTAGTTGGGAAGTTTTTCCTCCCACGGTTATGAGCAGAAGCAATTTCTTGCAATATGCTCAGAAATGGTGTCACCCCGATTCCTCCAGCTACCAGATGCAAACTATCATACTCACTGAGACGACATACCAAATTATGACATTATTAAGTTAGAGTAGAGGTCAAAATACAATCTTTAATGGGTGAAACTGGTCCAGGGTGAAATGGGTCAATTTTTTAATAATTTTTCTTTTGGGGGGTGACCATGGTTTCCAGTTTTTTGGCCTGACTGATTCACGCTGGTTGAAATGGGTTTTAGTATGGGTCAAAACCGGTCGCTTGACTTGTAAACATTTTATATTATTTTATTGATGAGTTATTTTATATTACATAAAAATATAATTGGAATAGTCATTTAAATCTTTGAATATAATTAATAATAGATTTAAGGCTACTATGAACTTATCTGATCAGTTCCCTTCAGATTAAATATCTGATTTGACCCATTTGAATTAGAACACAACCTGAACAGACCCATTATAAGTAAACGATCTACGATCTTGTATACCTTAGGAAGTCTGTTGATGCGAATCCATTTGGACCTTCTACCGAAACTGGAATGCGCATCTGGGATCTTCGGTCAGGACCATCAACTGGCATTCGCTGGACAATGTCATAAAGAGAGTTTGTCCATGATCCATCACATTTTATGATTATAGACATTGTATCATTATCAACACTGGAGCTTGAAGCTATACTAAATGAATGCCATTGAAACTTGGAAATGCTTGGTATCTTTATGAAGATTATGCTTGTTGGGGTATACTTCAGTCCTGCGCATGAGATTTAAAGTTCTCCATAACAAGTTATTTTTTTATAGTAGCTTGTGATACTGAATAATAACTCGAGCATTTTACTTGGTTCTTTTGGCAGTATAACTTCAATAGCCTTGAAAGGGAAGATTCGAGCAGAAAGTATGCATGTTTCTGGCCTTGACTGTATTATTCTGAGTAACCTCTCGATGGCGAAAAGAAAATTTGCAGGGAACACCATGTAGAAGTGGCGGTCTCCAGTATGAAACAAGAAGAATATGATGAAAATGGTGTACAAATGGTGTGTGTAGTAAAAGATTTCAAATCTTTTTCTTCTCACTTGTGGAAGCGATGTGACCCAGATGACTAAACCTTGCACAAGGGAAATTTCCCCTGCCATTTCCCAGAAGTTTTTTAGATTGGACCGGGTCATGACTGGTACCCCTATTAAATATTGTCCATATTCAATTCAATCATTCACACAATCAAAATTACATAAACTCATGAAACCCTAAAAATTAAACCCCCGATTTTGCCCCAAAATGATACAACCACCGTACACCATCATAACCACCACCATAATTTTATTTGTTTTAATATTATCACAATCACCACCAACAGCCGCTACAGACTTTTTATACAACTCATTTACAAACACCACTAATCTTTTACTTATCGGAGACGCCCGTATCGAACCGCCCGTTATTCGTCTCTCTAACGACTCAAATCAATGGTCCGTTGGCCGCGCTTTTTACTCCGAAAAAATCCCTATCCTAACTAACTTTACCGCCAATTTTACCAACTCTCCCGCCAATAATGCAACTAGCTTTTCCACACAGTTTGTGTTTTCGATATTGCCTGAAAGACTGTATGGTCTAGGTTTTGGTATTGCATTTGTGTTGTGTAATACGACTGAGCCTGCTCCATTACTAGCGGGGACGCCTGCTCCAGTAGTACTAGCGGTGGAATTTGATATGGGTGCGAATGAGTTTAATGAAAGTTATGGGAATCATGTAGGGATTAATTTGAATAACCTTGAGTCTGTGGTTTCTGATGCGGATTATTGGGATCAGAGCGGGTTGTTTGTTCGGAATGATATGACAAATGGACAGAATGTGCATGCGTGGATTGAGTTTGATGTGGGAAGGATGGAGATTAATGTGACGATTGCGGCTGCGGGGGTTAGGAGGCCGAGTAGGCCGTTGTTGAGTTATAGGAATGTGGTGATTGGCAGGTATTTGTCGAGTGAGATGTATGTTGGGTTTAGTTCTGCTAAGAATACTTGGGTTGAGTCAGCGCAGAGGGTTTTGGCATGGAGTTTTAGTGATACTGGTGTTGCGAGGGATTTAGATACCAGTGGATTGCCCGTTTTTTTGGCGAAGTCGGAGGGGAGTTCTGGGTTATCGATTGGTGGTAAAATGGGTGTTATTTGTGGTGCGGTTGTGTTTTTTGTATGCCTGTTAGGTGCTTGTTATTATGCGTGGGTGAGATACAGAGCTAAGAGTCAGGTAGGTGTGGCTGAAGATTGGGAGCTTGAGTTCTGGCCACATAGGTATTCATACGAAGATCTAAAAGCGGCTACTAATGGGTTTTCGGATAAGGAAGTGTTAGGGGCCGGTGGGTTTGGTAAGGTGTACAAGGGCACGTTGAGTAATAAGACGGAGGTGGCTGTAAAATGTGTGAATCATGATTCGAATCAAGGGATAAGAGAATTCATGGCTGAGATTTCGAGTATGGGTAGGCTTCAACATAAAAATTTGGTTCAAATGAAAGGTTGGTGTAGGAAACGTACTGAGTTATTGCTTGTATATGATTACATGCCTAATGGGAGTCTTAATACTTGGATTTTTGATAAACCAAAAAACGTTTTGGGTTGGGAAGGGCGGAAAAAGGTGTTGACAGATGTAGC
>LBNU01009615.1:27749-49576 GCA_014162995.1 Artemisia annua
TGTGGCTGAAGATTGGGAGCTTGAGTTCTGGCCACATAGGTATTCATACGAAGATCTAAAAGCGGCTACTAATGGGTTTTCGGATAAGGAAGTGTTAGGGGCCGGTGGGTTTGGTAAGGTGTACAAGGGCACGTTGAGTAATAAGACGGAGGTGGCTGTAAAATGTGTGAATCATGATTCGAATCAAGGGATAAGAGAATTCATGGCTGAGATTTCGAGTATGGGTAGGCTTCAACATAAAAATTTGGTTCAAATGAAAGGTTGGTGTAGGAAACGTACTGAGTTATTGCTTGTATATGATTACATGCCTAATGGGAGTCTTAATACTTGGATTTTTGATAAACCAAAAAACGTTTTGGGTTGGGAAGGGCGGAAAAAGGTGTTGACAGATGTAGCGGAGGGTTTGAGTTATTTACATCATGGTTGGGACAAAGTTGTGGTACATAGAGATATTAAGTCGAGCAATGTGTTATTGGATTTGGATATGAGAGGTCGGTTGGGTGATTTTGGATTAGCGAAACTGTATACACCCGGTGAGGAACCCAAGACTACTAGAGTAGTGGGTACTCTTGGGTATTTGGCACCTGAGTTGGCCATGTTGGCATCTCCAACTGCCGCTAGTGATGTTTATAGCTTTGGTGTGGTAGTGTTAGAGGTGGCATGTGGGCGGAAACCCATTGAAACATGGCAGGAAAGGGAGGAAGATATGGTTTTGGTAGATTTGGTTAGAGAAAAGTATTTAGAAGGAAAGTTATTGGATCTTGCTGATGGGAGAATTAAAGGGGAATACAATGCTGAAGAGATGGAAGCTGTTTTAAAGCTCGGATTAAGTTGTTGCCACTCTGATCCACAACATCGTCCTACCATGAAGGAGGTGGTTGCACTCCTGTTGGGAGAGGATACAACTGTAGTACCAAGAGTTATGCTACAAGAGAGCAAGACTGAGCCATCACCATTAGGTACATAACGAATGCCGCCACTGCCACTTTGATTGTAACTCTATATCATCTTCTCTCTGTTGTATTTATTTGTGANCATTGATGTCATGTGCTTGTTATTTGTGGCAAATACAAGGATTGCATGATGTAGCAAGAGTTAGACTAATATGCACAAAGTTGATAACCTGATTAAAGTTCAATATCCCTCATATCTTTATACTTTTCTGGCTGAAATTTTTCCTTGAAAAAATATGGTCAACCCTGGTTGGTGCAGCCCTGGACCCCACTTGAATTAGTCTTGTGTCCATACCATGCTAGTCAAATTAAAATTGTTCCTATACGTGCAAAATTAAATTGACAATAATTGATATGGACAGGACCAGGGCTTGGAAGCCGTGTGATGATTTCCAATTTTGCCCGTGGAACTAGCTGCTGTATACTTGCATACCTCGTGGAGGAGTAAAATGTCATCTGGTATTTTGACGTAAGTCTATAAAGACAAGAAGTACACATATTAAATTAAGTGTATTATGCCTTTATGCTTCAGTGCCATAGGCGGTTTCTGTTTTCTCAGATCTTTTGATCTCCAAAATAACAAGACAATTATGCTGCTGATGATAGATAGAGCGAAAGCGCATATGAGAATAAGATCAACTAATGATGAGGCGTTCTTCTCTTTGGAAGAAGCTTTTTTGGGTTGAGGCAAGAAGGCTTGGCTGATAACGATTACTAAAACAAAGAACAAAATGGAGGAGAACCCGACAATAGCAGCCATTAGAAGTGAGCTTCCATAGCCATNTAGATAGAGCGAAAGCGCATATGAGAATAAGATCAACTAATGATGAGGCGTTCTTCTCTTTGGAAGAAGCTTTTTTGGGTTGAGGCAAGAAGGCTTGGCTGATAACGATTACTAAAACAAAGAACAAAATGGAGGAGAACCGACAATAGCAGCCATTAGAAGTGAGCTTCCATAGCCATTTGGAGAGTAACTTATGCGTCCTGTGTCAAAATTGACTATCTCCACTTGAGAATACTCACGTATCAGTTCGCTAAGCGTTGCACCAGATTGTGTTTCTTGGGTCACATATGTTTTTAACTTCAAATTAAATTCGTTAGCTTTTTTGTTTGTGAGAAGAGGTAAAACCGAGTTTAGGATACCGATAGTATTACGTTTTTTTGTGATATAAACAAGCTGTATTTTAGTCGGGAAGTTTTTCCTCCCACGGTTCTGAGCAGAAGAAATTTCTTGCAATATGCTCAGAAATGGTGTCACCCCGATTCCTCCAGCCACCAGAAGCAAAGTATCATACTTGCTGAGACGACATACCAAATTATGACATTATTAAGTTAGAGTAGAGGTCAAAATACAATCTTTAATGGGTGAAATTGTTCCAGGTTGAAATGGGTCATTTTTAATTATTTTTCTTTTGGGGGATTACCATGGTTTCCAGTTTTTTGGCCTACTAATTCACGCGGGTTGAAATGGGTCATTTTTAGTATGGGTCAAAACGGGTCGCTTGACCTGTAAACATTTTATATTATTTTATTGATGAGTTATTTTATATTACATAAAAAAAAAATGGAATGCCATTTAAATCTTTGACTAAAATTATTAATAGATTTAAGGCTGCTAGGAATTTATCTGATCAGTTCCCCTTTAGATTAAATATCTGATTTGACCCATTTGAATTAGAACACAACCTGAACAGACCCATTTATAAGTAAACGATCTTGTATACCTTAGGAAGTCTGTTGATGCGGGTCCATATGGACCTTCTACCGAAACTGGAATGCACATCTGGGATCTTTGGTCAGGACCATCGACCGGCATCCGCTGGACAATGTCATAAAGAGAATTTGTCCATGATCCATCACATTTTATGATTATAGACATCGTATCATCATCAACACTGGAGGTTGAAGCTATACTAAATGAATGCCATTGAAACTTGGAAATGCTTGGTATCTTTATGAAGATTATGCTTGTTGGGGTATACTTCAGTCCTGCACATGATATTTAAAGTTCTACATAACGAGTTATTTTTGTATAGTAGCTTGTGATGATGAATAATAACTCGAGCATTTCTTGGTTTGTTTGGCAGCATAACTTCAATAGCCTTGAAAGGGAATATTCGAGCAGAAAGTATGCATGTTTCTGACCTTGACTGTATTATTCTGAGTAATCTCTCGATGACAGAAAAGAAAAATTGCAGGGAACACCATGTAGAAGTGGCGGTCTCCAGTATGAAACAAGAAGAATATGATGAAGATGGTGTACAAATGGTGTGTGTAGTAAAAGATTTCAAATCTTTTTCTTCTCACCTGTGAAAGCGATGTGACCCAGATGACTAAACCTGCGACAAGGGAGATTTCCCCTGCCAGGAATATTCTCCCTGTTGTCTGCAATTTCCCAGAAGTTTGTTTTTTAGATTGGACCGGGTCATGACTGGTACCCCTATTAAATATTGTCCATGTTCAAATCAATCATTCACACAATCAAAATTACATAAACTCATGAAACCATTAAATTAAAAACCCCAATTTTGCCCCAAAATGATACAACCACCGTACACCATCATAGCCACCACCATAATTTTACTTGTT
This sequence comes from Artemisia annua, assembly GCA_014162995.1. NCBI lineage: Eukaryota > Viridiplantae > Streptophyta > Magnoliopsida > Asterales > Asteraceae > Artemisia > Artemisia annua. Next base: position 31,292 of record LBNU01009615.1, read on the forward strand.
TTTATATTATCACAATCACCACCAACAGCCGCTACAGACTTTTTATACAACTCATTCACAACCACCACTAATCTTTCACTTATCGGAGACGCCCGTATCGAACCGCCCGTTATTCGTCTCTCTAACGACTCAAATCAATGGTCCGTTGGCCGCGCTTTTTACTCCGAAAAAATCCCTATCCTAACTAACTTTACCACCAATTTAATTAACTTTCCCGCCAAAAATGCAACTAGCTTTTCGACACAGTTTGTGTTTTCGATATTGCCTGATAGAGTGCATAGTCTAGGTTTTGGTATTACGTTTGTGTTGTGCAATACGACTGAGCCGTTAGACTCTATAGGTGGACAGTATTTGGGACCGTTTGCGAATAATGGTGTTGGGACACCTGCGCCGTTACTAGTGGTGAAATTTATGGGTGGGCTTGGTGAGTTTAATGATTTTTATGGGAATCATGTAGGGATTAATTTGAATAACGTTGAGTCTGTGGCTTCGGGGTATTGGAATGAAAGCGGGGGGTTTGTTAGTGTGGATATGACAAATGGACAGAATGTGCATGTGTGGATTGAGTTTGATGGGGGGAGGATGGAGATTAATGTGACAATTGCGCCTGCGGGGCTTAGGAGGCCGAGTAGGCCGTTGTTGAGTTATAGGAATGTGGAGATTGGGAGGTATATGTCGAGTGAGATGTATGTTGGGTTTATTGCTGCTAAGAATAGTTGGGCTGAGGCGCAGAGGGTTTTAGCGTGGAGTTTTAGTGATACTGGTGTTGTGAGGGATTTAAGTACTAGTGGTTTGCCGGTTTTTTTGGCGAGGCCGGAGAGGAGTTCTGGGTTGTCGACTGGTGGTAAAGTGGGTGTTATTTGTGGTGCGGTTGTGTTTTTTGTATGCCTGTTAAGTTCTTTTTATTATGCGTGGGTGAGATACAAATCTAAGAGTCAGGATGATGTGGCTGAAGATTGGGAGCTTGAGTTCTGGCCACATAGGTATTCATACGAAGATCTAAAAGCGGCTACTAATGGGTTTTCGGATAAGGAAGTATTAGGGGCGGGTGGGTTTGGTAAGGTGTACAAGGGCACGTTGAGTAATAAGACGGAGGTGGCTGTAAAATGTGTGAATCATGATTCAAAGCAAGGGATAAGAGAATTCATGGCTGAGATTTCGAGTATGGGTAGGCTTCAACATAAAAATTTGGTTCAAATGAAAGGTTGGTGTAGGAAACGTAATGAGTTATTGCTTGTTTATGATTACATGCCTAATGGGAGTCTTGATACTTGGATTTTTGATAAACCAAAAAACGTTTTGGGTTGGGAAGGTCGGAAAAAGGTGTTGACAGATGTAGCGGAGGGTTTGAGTTATTTACATCATGGTTGGGACAAAGTTGTGGTACATAGAGATATTAAGTCGAGCAATGTGTTATTGGATTTGGATATGAGAGGTCGGTTGGGTGATTTTGGATTAGCAAAATTGTATACACACGGTGAGGAGCCTGGGATTACTAGAGTAGTGGGTACTTTTGGGTATTTGGCACCTGAGTTGGCCATGTTGGCATCACCAACTGCTGCTAGTGATGTTTATAGCTTTGGTGTGGTGGTGTTAGAGGTGGCATGTGGGCGGAACCCAATTGAAACATGGCAGGGAAGGGAGGAAGATATGGTTTTGGTGGATTTGGTTAGAGAAAAGTATATAAAAGGGAAGATATTGGATCTTGCAGATGGGAGAATTAAAGGGGAATACAATGTTGAAGAGATGGAAGCTGTTTTAACGCTCGGATTAAGTTGTTGCCACTCCGATCCACAACATCGGCCTACTATGAAGGAGGTGGTTGCACTCCTGTTGGGTGAGGATACCACTGTTGTACCAAGAGTTATGCTATAAGGGAGCAAGAATGAGCCATCGCCATAAGGTCCACAACAAATTCCGCCACTGCCACTTTGATTGTAACTCTATACCTTCTCTGTTGTATTATATTTGTGATTTTGATCCTTTAATTGTAGATTAAAAAAAAAAAAAAAAAAAGAGAAGCTACCATGAGGTCTCCTTCATTGTTTTACCTATTGATACCACCAATTTCACAATGAGGGTAGTCCTGATGGTATATTTGTTTATTACATCAATATCTCTTGATTTCTTGAAATTCTGGTTTTCAGTAAAAATTGTAGAAATGACAGTTCCCATCCACTTACCTAAAATTGGGGCAATTTGGGTTATAATTCTGTCACCCGCTGCTAAACGGGTAAAACTATTAATCATATATAGTATAAGATAGAAATGGGTCAAATGGCTTTGCCTAAAATTTATTCATATGCTTACAAGCGCCTAACTTTTTTATTAAACGTCAATTCATTTTGAAGTATCAATTTTGCAGTCATAATTAAGACATTAGTTATATATTAAATTTTCATGAAAAGGACAAAGTAGTGTTGATTGGCCAACCTGACCGTACCCGTCTTGGCCCTTGTATTAGTTCATGGGTTGTCATGCCATATGCTTGTTATTTGTGGCAAAAGAAATTATTCTGGTCAATTGCTAGATATCAGTTTGATTAAAAGGATTGCAGGATGTAGCAAGAGTTAGACTAATAAGCACAAAGTTGATAACCTGATTAAAGTTCAGTATCCCTCATATCTTTGTACTTTTCTGGCTGAAAATTTTCCTTGAAAAAATAAGGTCAACCTTGGACCCCATTTAAATTAGTCTTGTGTCCATACTCCATACCATGCTAGTCAAATTAAAACTTGTTCCTATACGTGTAAAATTAAATAGACATGAATTGATATGGACAGGACCATGGCTTGGTAGCCGCGTGCTGATTTCCAGTTTTGCCCTTGGAACTAGCTGCTGCATACTTGCATACCTCGCGGATGGGGAAAATGTCATCTGGCATTTTGACGTAAGTCTAGAAATAAGAAGTCCACATAGTAACATAACTGTATTATGCCTTTTCAGGCAGTTAGCCACACCCAGAAGTTTAGTTTTTTAGATTGGACCGGGTCATGAGTCATGACTGGTACCCTATCAGATTTTGGGCCTGAAGTATATCATCCGACCCTGGACCAAGCTGGTTCTTGGCCCATTTGTGCATCTCTAGACAAACTAAAGCAAAACAACTTAATAATTCACTGCTTTTGTAACTCAAATATATACATTATCAACTATAGATAGCTAAATATTGAAGGCCAAGGATGTTTCAGGTCATTCACTTCAAGACTAAAATACTTGTGTATATCGAATACCTATCATTTTGATCTAGGCTTAACTTTTATCCTTGCGATTGAAGCGAGTTTGCCTGTGTCTTTACACTTATACATTCTTAAAGAGTGAAGTTTAGGGAGTGAAAATTGAAGTATGGCTTCTTTCTTTGACTAGCAGTGATTGAACCTTGTAAACTTAACCGGCAGATTGAGGCTACTGATTCCTTCATTTCTTCAGGTCCACATACCAAGACCCCTACGTAGGATCCACCAGTTTCTTTTGAGAATTTCAAAAATATATCTGCTCAATTTACATGTTACATGGGTTAGTGTATGTAGCAAAGTTAAAGGGCTTTTCTTGAAAGGTGTTAGAAACATAAGAGAAAGGTACCATGAAAGTCGGGCCTTGCTCCGAAATAGAGTTCATGTTCATCAAGATTTTGATATGATTGAACAGAGCTTGCTTGCATTTCTTTTCCTTTATGCTTCAGTGCCATAGGCGGTTGCTGTTTTCTCAGATCTTTTAATCTCCAAAATAAGAAGACAATCATACTGCTGATGATGGATAGAGCGAAAGCGCATATAAGAATAAGATCAACTAATGATGAGGCGTTCTTCTCTTTGGAGGAAGCTTTTTTGGGTTGAGACAAGAAGGCGTGGCTGATAATGATTACTAAAACAAAGAACAAAATGGAGGAGAACCCGACAATAGCAGCCATTAGAAGTGAGCTTCCATAGCCATTTGGAGAGTAACTTATGCGTCCCGTGTCAAAATTGACTATCTCTACTTGAGAATACTCACGTATCAGTTCACTAAGCGTTGCACCAGATTGTGTTTCTTGGGTCACATATGTTTTTAACTTCAAATTAAATTCCTTAGCTTTTTTGTTTGTGAGAAGAGGTAAAACCGAGTTTAGGATACCGATACTATTACGTTTTTTTGTGATATAAACAAGCTGTATTTTAGTCGGGAAGTTTTTCCTCCCACGGTTATGAGCAGAAGAAATTTCTTGCAATATGCTCAGAAATGGTGTCACCCCGATTCCTCCAGCCACCAGAAGCAAACTATCATACTTGCTGAGACAACATACCAAATTATGACATTATTAAGTTAGAGTAGAGGTCAAAATACAATCTTTAATGGGTGAAACTGGTCCAGGTTGAAATGGGTCATTTTTAATTATTTTTCTTTTGGTGGGTTACCATGGTTTCCAGATTTTTGACCGACTACATTCACGCGGGTTGAAATGGGTCATTTTTATTATGGGTCAAAATGGGTCGCTTGACCTGTAAACATTTTATATTATTTTATTGATGAGTTATTTTATATTACATAAAAATATAATTGGAATGTCATTTAAATCTTTGAATAAAATTATTAATTGATTTAAGGCTACTAGGAACTTATCTGATCAGTTCCCCTTTTAAATATCTGATTTGACCCATTTGAATTAGAACACAACCTGAACAGACCCATTTATAAGTAAACGATCTTGTATACCTTAGGAAGTCTGTTGATGCGGGTCCGTATGGACCTTCTACCGAAACTGGAATGCACATCTGGGATCTTTGGTCAGGACCATCGACTGGCATTCGCTGGACAATGTCATAAAGAGAATTTGTCCATGATCCATCACATTTTATGATTATAGACATCGTATCATTATCAACACTGGAGCTTGAAGCTATACTAAATGAATGCCATTGAAACTTGGAAATGCTTGGTATCTTTATGAAGATTATGCTTGTTGGGGTATACTTCAGTCCTGCACATGAGATTTAAAGTTCTCCATAACAAGTTGTTTTTGTATAGTAGCTTGTGATAATGAATAATAACTCGAGCATTTTACTTGGTTCTTTTGGCAGTGTAACTTCAATAGCCTTGAAAGGGAAGATTCGAGCAGAAAGTATGCATGTTTCTGGCCTTGACTGTATTATTCTGAGTAACCTCTCGATGCCAAAAAGAAAAATTGCAGGGAACACCATGTAGAAGTGGCGGTCTCCAGTATGAAACAAGAAGAATATGATGAAGATGGTGTACAAATGGTGTGTGTAGTAAAAGATTTCAAATCTTTTTCTTCTCACTTGTGGAAGCGATGTGACCCAGATGACTAAACCTGCGACAAGGGAAATTTCCCCTGCCAGGTATATTCTCCCTGTTGTCTGCCATTTCCATATCTATTTCCCAGTAAAAACAAGAAAATTCGATACATTATTTATAAAGTTAGAGAACATAGGGGTGGTCAAAAAATTTGCGGAACTAAAACAGAACCGTGAACTGGACTGAATGAGAAAGAGCTTAATGGCATATTGTGGTTTGCTTTCATTTTGGTAATTTGCAAATGCCTTTAACCAAAGCAAACCACTTCTAGTTATGTATTTTTTATAAATAAATTCATTATACAAGGACATGTTATATTCAAGAAGTAAAGTAAAAAATTTCAACTTTTAACTTATATTATAAAATCAAAATTTCTGATAATTAATATAAAACTTGATATATTTTCACCACTTGAGATTTCAGACTCGTTCTTTGTGTGGTAAAATAAAAAATCGCTACTTTTAGATGAGTGTGATGATTACTGATTGTCATGAAATCAATACGGACTTTTGAAATCAATACGGATGAAAAGTCCTTGTGTAAAGAACTAAACTGAAGATTAAACACAAATTAGGGTTAGGTTTAGATTCCACTATATAAAGTTAACTCAAAAGCAATCACCTACCTCCATTGTGTAAAAAAGACCGAAATTTATCTTATTAGGTCAAACCCAAGACTTTTCATTTTCAAAACTGTTATAAAGTTTGCTACAATGTTCATGCCATCTTTTTATAATTTTTATGCATAAAGTTCAATGTATCCCCCTGCTAGCTTTGTTGAAAATTGATTACTTAGTTAATAGCATTTTTAAATTTGGAAAAATACTCCTGTGACCTCAATATTATATAGAAGTGATACATTAGGTAGAACAAGGTGGCTTACCTCATCTTGAATCTGGTTTTTGATACCCCATATGAATAAAGTGCCAGCACCATGTAAAGTGGCCAATGATACCATCATAGTACCGAGCCAGATATGGTATCGGACGGATGCTTCAAACTGGATTCCAAACAATCTAAAAACATTCATTCCTCTCATGATTGGGAATAGAAGTAGAGCCAGGCAGGCTTCTGCTAGCAATCCACACCTTGTTGCTAGCCTCAATGTCTTGTATTGCCATCTGCAAAAACAGACAATGAGATATTGAGAATATGTATGCAGTTGGGGGTGTTTGGATGTGCACTCTGACATTTGTTATGTGATTATGAATAATAAAAATTAGGTAGTTAATTGTAACGAAAGGGATGTAGGAGATAGTTTTGTATGCGCTTTTGTTGCATGAAATTGTAATATTGGATAAACTGTTTGTGTCCTCTGCTAAATCTGATTCTTTTAAAACTTAATACATAGAATTTTCGAAAAGGATATTCTTGTGAAAGGAGGAGCGTCTTGGGAAGTTGTGAGATGCGAGGAAAACTCTAAAGATTAGGTTAAAGGCAAGGGTAAGTAAGTAATTGTGTTTTACTATTTGATAATCGGACATCAGTTAGCAAGTATGGGAGTGGTTACTCAAAATTGATTATTATATCTAATAATCAGATAATGAGAAGCAGAATTTGTAAGTATATGTGTTCCTTCTGCTTGCTTTTTTCTAAGAATCCAAACACCCCTATAGCTAAGAAGAATGATCAATTAGTAAGTATGTGTTTCGTCTGCATGGTTTTTTCTTACGAATTAGCCATCGTCCTTGATAAAAGCGCTAGAAAAGTAAGTAATTTTGGACAAATTATGCAAAAACAAGCATCATACTCCTACTTTTGTCTACAAACATCCGCTATTGCAAAATGTAGTGTTATTCCGTATTTTTTTTTTAATGATTCAAAAAGTCGATACGTTGTCTATAGTTTTAAATTAATACTCACATGTTTAATTTTAGTGATTTGACTGGCATCATCTTCTTGAAATCATTTGAGATTCGTATGTAGAACGTCCATGCTAGAAATATGATAAAGATGGAGATGACAAGGAGTTCCATGGCAGACAAAACCCCTACGAAACTATCAACGATGATTGGATTGGACAGAGCTGTGATGAAACTTCTACCTTGTCTGACATCCAAAAAAAACAACCCAAACGCTTAAAGGTAATTATTTATGAGTTTATTATTATAATGTTAAACATAATATACCTTGGTCTATGTTCTTTTGGTTTGAAATGCAAGTAGACAAATCCAATCATCACAGAACCGAGAATAGGGAATGTGTAAACAGCAAAATCAAGACCTGTGAATACGTAATGTTAGAATGTACTTTCTTAATTTTATAAATCCTCAGGTAACTTCAAGGACTTACCATTAGAACCAAAAACTGTAGTTCTTGCAGCCTCTTCGGCTTCCTTCCATTTTCTTGTCCATATTTGTGTCGGTTTCATAACCCAAACAGATATCCAGACAACTGCTAATAAGACCATCAAAAATTTAAGAACGAGAAGAAAGGGTTTTGCCATTTTCGAGATTTTGCAGTTATGAGGAATAAGGTATGAACTTATATAGTACCCATAAACCTCTTCTTTTCAGAAGTTGGTGAAAAACTAAGTTGGAGATGTGCATATTTATATATGAATTAGATTATGGGTTAGATATCATTAGTACACCCCACCATCAGTACAGTTTGCATCTTGGTGCATGATTATAGTCAAATAATCTTATCATATTAATCATTTGTATTTCTACATGGTATTAGATTTTAACACATGGCTTATTTACATCAAATCACATGAATGATGGTAGCAGGCTCATTAATAATAGTATTATGAACATATGATGAAGAAGAAGAAAAGTTGCAATATTGGGAACTAAAATATATATTGTCACCCATACACGAAGAACACAAAGATGTATAATATGGGCCTAATAGGGCTGTGCAGGTCAAGGCAAATGAAATGAATATTGACCAACTAGAAAGAATAATAGAAACTGACGTGTCCAACCCTTAAGCGAAAGTCCAATGTAGATGAATTCTACTTGGACTCTAGTTCATACATTCACATGCCGATTATAGACTCGCTACATAAAAAGAGATCTAGTATATTGTATTGTTAAAAACAGAAATAAGAATTTGTTATCGTGGCGCATAGCCTGAAATCTTTTCATTATGCTAATGGTAGGTATTCAATTTCCCAACTGAATGAGAGATTTCTCATTTTGGTTAAGATTATATATGTTACTCTTGCAGTCCTTTGATCTCTCAGATCATGTGGGTCCTACCTATGGGAATGGAGTGCAAGAATAACGGTTTTGCATTTTATGTTATGACATGTAAATGATGGAGGTTTTTGGCATTAGCATGTTGTCAGCGTCATGATATTTTCCCATATCTTTTCGTTGTGATGCATACCTTTGTAGCATAATTGACCCGCATTTGTAGAGTGGATTCTCGGTCCCTCTCCACTTCTTGTCACTTTACTTTTTGGTTTTTGAATCTTTTCATTTGAGATCTTGATGGCTGCCTCAAATTGAGTTATCTTTTCCAGAATAAACTCTGGAGTTGGTTTTTTTTTTTTTTTTTTTTTTTTTTTTTTTTTTTTTTTTGGACATATTAGAGTGTTTCATTTGTACAAAACAGGTAATTGGTACCATGATTTAGTCAGATTTAGTTAAGGAACAATGATCATGTTTAACCTCTAAGTGGAATAGAACCAAAGATTGCATCTGAGTATCACGCGTGGTGGTCCTGAATTTTTCTTAATTTTCCCGCAATAGGTTGCCATACTGTCAACTTGTCCACAACAATGACAAGCACGAGACACTAGTCTTTGAACTCTTTTGGAAAGTAATTGTTCTTTTTGTGGCAGTGGAATACTGATGATAAATCCTAGATCTTTTAACTTTAAAGTGTTCATAGTAAGTATCGCCTGAAAGACGAAATATGAAGGATGTGTTTTTTGACAAAAGAATACCTCCAAACTAAGGAGATTAAACATACTTGAGATAGAGTGTAACCTTTTAAAGTCAAACACTTTTACCTTCTACTTAGAGCACTCGGTGTGTTAACATGGGAGGTGGGTGAAACTTTCACATTTCGTGCGTTAAACACACGTTAACCACACCGCCCCCTGCGTTAAAGCCAAGTTAAACCTCCACGTTAAAGCTTTGTGAGTTAAACTTTANTTTTTTTTTTTAGTTAAGGTTAAAATGTTAAAGTTGATGTGGCGCTGACGTAGCACTGAGTAAATTTTAACTTGAGTGATGACACCCTTATGGGATAATGGCATCCTGGCATATATTTCACAAATATGCACATTTATTTATGTAATTTTTGGCTTAAGTCACTGAAGTTTCACAAGCATTACCATGTTTGCAATGTACGTGTAGAAGTGTTACATCGGTTAATTGAACTTGTAAACTACGTTTCACTCTGGTAATCTTTACGTTATTGAACTTTCGAAGGGTGAACATGCTTTACAAGCAAAATGAATGGTGTTTATACAAGAAATTATAATGCATAATCTCTACACAATCTATAGTTCTTAAATGGGTGAAAGCTAAAAATACGCAACATTTTTTTCTAAATAAACAGGTCTACGCAATGTATTTTGTAAATTGTCAAAGATACGTAACATATTTTCAAATAATCTTCGATCTATCTAATATGACCGGTTACTAGCAAATTAACAGGTTACCTAAGATTAAAAAAAATAATAAAAAAAATTAACGAGCGTTACCAAAATAGGATCAAATGCGCGAATCTGATCCAGTTTGGGGAACAATGGTGTAAATTTTAATCAAGTGGTAACCTGTTAACCTACTAGTAACCGGTCATATTAGCTAGATCGAAGATTATTTGAAAATATGTTGCGTATCTTTGACAATTTACAAAGTACATTGCGTACACTGTTTATTTGGAAAAATATGTTGCGTATCTTTAGCTTTCACCCTTCTTAAATCTTACATCTCATTATCGGATCGCTTTTTTATGTCTTCTTTGGATGTTTAATTAGTTCATAGAACTCGGAACATGTGTTTTTGAGACTATAAAGATTAATAGCATAGTACTCGCGTAAAATACCGATAATAAATACTTTTCTTGTTATTTTATCTTTGGCATTTTCTAGTCAACAATTTTTCTAGTGACTGTTGATGTAAACAATTAAAAGTTCCCTTGTAGAACAGAGTGGGAAAATAGGATAAAAATCATCAAAAAAATAGACAAAAGGGCTTAACTGTAAAAATGAAACAAAGGTGGTGTTAAACTTAATTGGTAAATGGTAGTATAATTAACAAGAGTAGGGTTTTGCGAAAAACCCACCGTGTTAACAACCCAAAAATATAGTTAGGATAATATTTAATGTTTAAACAAAATCACTAAAACAAAGACAGTGTATATAACTAACTTCACATTTTTCGCTAGCAAAACGAAAAAATGAGTGAATTGTATCTGAATTGAGAAATTTTAAAAAGTGATAAGTGATTGGAGTTGATTTTACTTAGACATTGGATATTGTCTTAACCAAATATTCAAGATTTAGTTGTTAACAACCCAACAATCCTAAAAGTTGTTGTTACCAAAACTCATAAGAGAAAATGAGAACTTTTTTCATTTTTATAGAGAAAAAGTTATATACCCATTATAAAGAGTATAATAATATTTAATAGTATAAAGAAAACGATAATTTCGAGGTGTTCTAAGGAAAACATGTTTTAGAATTTAATTGGACCCGATATGAGAGTTCTATTTTGCTAACGTGACAAAATTGAGTCGGCCAATTAAAATTAGACTTAAATTGGATTTTGGTCAACAACATTTGTTAAAATTCGTCCATGAAAAAGAAAAAGACTATAAGAACACGTGTGTCAAAATTTTAAAAAAAATTTGGAAAAAGAGGGGTTATTTTGGAAAGTTTAGTGGTCGTAAGCGTAAATTTCTTATTTTCCATAATGGACTTAAGCATAAAGTTTTTAATTTTTAAAATATTTAGTAAGTTAATACCCTTAAACTTTATATTTGTTTTTAAAAGCAACATTTATTATTATTATTATTGTTACTAATAGTGTTATTGTTATTATTATTATTATTATTATTATTATTATTATTAAACTAGTCGTGATACTAAAAGCTTTGTATACATACGGGGTATAAAATATATCAAACTGAAATACGGGTTATTAAGATATGCAAATAAATACATGAGACAAATATTTTCAATTTTAAAATGAAGCAATCTCTATAATATTGCTATAAAACTTTTATATCTTTAGTTTCAACACTCAATCCCACCGGAGCGAGATATATGGGACAGTCACACCTCTATCACACCTCTATCCGAGGGTAAAGGGACTGCTTCCAGAAAGCCCTCCGGCAAGTGTGTGTGTCTGTGTGCAAGCAAAGTGTGAGGAAAGAGAGAGACAATGACATAACGGAAGCATAAACCAAAAACATACAAGCGAGCAAAGACATAAACGCATACAGACAAGAAAACAGGCGAGCATGGAAGCCAAAATAAGGAAAAAGTGCAAGGGGCACATAAGATCAAAAATCACATATGCAACATATAAGAAAATAAAGCAAAACACACAAAACAGTAAAAAAAAAAATAAATAAATAAAAATAAAAAAAATTAAAAACGCAAATAGCATACAAGAGAAATAAAATAAAAAAATAAAAACATGCATAAAAGCTATAATGCCAACTAAGGAAAACAACCATACGAGCAGGTGATGCGTGGTTTTGTGACCTTACAACAGGTTTTACCTCTCGAGGGATCTCAAGAGGCTTACAACCCCACCAGGCAGTGTACCTGACCGATGTAGTATAGGATAGTGGTAAGTACGGGGGATTGATCGTTCTCTCACAGGGAATAGTGTTCGTTAGGATAGAATAGCTAATCTAATAGGTCTAAGGGTGGAAGGAAGATTCTTTTTGTATTTTTATATTTTTTTGAAAGCAATTAAAATCTCGGTTTTTGGAAGAAGGGCGGAATTAGTTGTTAATCAACTAACCCAAGTTTACTACTTATGCAAATTAAAATAAATAAATATCTAAACTATTGTGGTTGTGAAAACAATATGGAGAAAATTGTGTTTACTTAGATTTCATTACTCCCTAACTATCTTTTACCGGTTAATTGATATGTGTGTTACTTGTGTGGATGAAGGGTGTATTCCTAATAACTCATGGAGTGGCATACATATCTCTCCAATTCTATGAGCTCTTATCTCGCCCTATGCCATGCACGGCACAACCATAGGGGTTGTAAACAGTGGCTCATGCGTTAAATACTACCTTAATAGCCTAGTATGCCTTGGCTACATGTTTCCCAAGACGTTCAAGCACGTTACCATAAAGGAGGTTGGCCAGTTTTCTTGAGCCTAACATCGATGAAACAATCATCCCAACAAGCAACAACACACACCAATTAACCAATAATCAATAGTTAGGTTTCATTAGATCTAAGCAAACACTAGAGAATTTAGCTACTCATGTTAATTGAAAGACAAGCAAGATAGATAGACAACCAACACATGGACATATTGATTGAATTAAAGTGAAGACTTATCTTTAATTAAGCACTAGGGTTCCAAGAGTTGGAAACCCTAAAAGTCACAGAAAATTCGTCTTTAGGGTTTGCCCTAAAAGTTCTCCACAAAGTTCCACACATAATGAATGAAAATTTGGAAAATATATATAGAAAATAAGTTCGGACGGCGTGAGCTTATAGGGTCTGACGCCGTCAGCTCGCCGCCATTAGGGTTCTCGGATGGCCTAGATCCATTTGGGACGTGGTCAACTTGTAAAACTCTCTGGGCCGTCTCTCTTTAACTTAACACGTGACGGCCTACACCTTCTAACACCTGACGCCGTCAGGTGTAAATTCTTGAAATCATTCTCTAAATCTAAAAATGCCATGTACAAGTCCTTTCTCTCTCTTTCTATACTTCTCCATAAGGCTTCTAATAATTTGTATTGCCTCAGTCGAAGACCGTCCCGGCATAAAACCAAATTGGTTTTCTGACACCTCTCTCGACTCAGTGTTCTCTCAATCACTCTCTCCCATAGCTTCATAGTGTGGCTAAGTAGTTTTATATCCCTGTAGTTGTTACATGCTTGTGCGTCTCCTTTGTTCTTGTAGATGTGGATAATCTCGCTGAGTCTCCACTCCTCGGGCATATTAGCTCTCGAAAAGGTCTTGCTACTTCACCCCCATCGTCTCCGAGGCACCTCCACGCTTCTATAGGGATCTCATCCGGTCTGATGGCCTTGTTTCTACCCATCTTCCGTAATGCCTCCTTAACTTCCATTTGGCTAGTCCTTGAGTAGTAGCAGTTGTTTAGCGGGTTTGCACCAATATATCCTCTTCTTCGCTTCACTCATGCCTTCTAGCGTTGAAGAGGGCGGAGAAATACTCTTCGCATCTTCTCCTAATCTTGTATTCGTTGACAATGCTTCTTCCACCCTCATCTTCTCATAAACCCTAAATATCGTTTTGTCCCCCTTTGGAGTCCAATCTTTTATACAAATCTTCATATGCTTTTTCTTTCGCTTTGGCTATTACCTTTTTCACTTCTCTTTTGGCTTCTTTATACCTCTCCTCTGCTGCATTTGTGTCCGCTTGGTCTCCAGCTCGCATCAAGATAAGCTCTCTTAACCGAGTTTGTTTCACCTTAACTTTGTTTTGAACCTCGTCACTAAGCCACCATGATTCTCGCTGAACTATATCTGTCTTGGATGTCCCTGCAACCACTCCTAAGGTTTCCTTGGCCGCCTTTCTGATGGTGTGTGGCAGGCTATTCCACATCTGCTCTACGTCTGCAACTGTTCTACCATCCACCTCTAGTAACTCTCTCTGTTACTCTAGATCTAAAAGGCGGTTGTAATACCAAGTAATAAACCAAAAATCTATACTACATATAAAAAATGAACCACCTTGTTGAAAGTTGAAAATTTCGCGTTGAGAAATGACTATAACATCCTTGATTATCATTCAATATTCATGTCAAACTATATTTGATTTCTTTAATAATTGTAGGATCTACTCCTTGATAGATCTTTGAGCCTTTGGATCGATAGTATGCTAATGTAATCAAAAGCAAACTATATAGAGAATCTTTGTATAAACTTATGTCTATGCGGAATATAAACACAAGTAAGAAGAATACAAGTAACTAATAATGCTTTGATCCTCTATGGATCTTTATTAATCACTAAAGATTGTTTTGTAATGTTGTACATAATACATAACCGTGTATTCCTTTTATACTACAAGGAACCCTAAACCCTTCTTACAAGAAACGTATAAAGTAAAACTGTAAAAGATATTCTATATCTTGTCCTAAAATAAACTAAGCATATCCGTCTAACATTTTCCTACAGATGAACTATATCAGCAGGAAATCGCTTATCAGCATAAACCACTAAAGCTTCAGCAGGAACCTGTCAGCAGCATTATTCAGCAGAAACCAATAATTCCTAACAATCCTCCTCTAAACTTGAATTTGACTCGGTTAACTTCAAGTTTCTTGATAGATCTTTGACGTCCAAAGCTAGAGGATTGAAACTTTAACTTTTGCAGTAAAATTAGGTAACCAGCAGCAATCACTATAGATCAGCAGAAACCAGTAACCATCTTTGAAGAACAAGATTCCAGCAGCAACTCCTATATATCAGCAGCAACCAGAACCAGCAGCAACATGAGTAGATTTGATAAGCTTTTACCAAGTAGCTACTCACTCTTGGGCTAGCTAGTCCTTTGGTGGAATCATGACATCACCCTGGTGAACTAGTAACCAGTCTAACACTCAGAACATGAATCATGGGTGTGTTAGAATACCCGAATGATTTTTGGCAAATCATCACAGCCATAAACGGATTTGACATGTCTTTACCTGTAGCCGTTTGCTCAGGACTAGCCAATTCTTAGGTTGATTAGATCACCTTGGTGAATTGATTACTAAATATGGTTTTCCACTGCCTTTACCACAAGCCATATACTTGTGGGCTAGCCAATTCTTTGGATTTCCAAAGGATAAAGGGGGTGGATCCATGGGAATGAAAACAGTTTTAACTCCTCAGCTGTGAAGCAGGGTGGTTGGTTACCCTATGGTTTGAGCAAAACATAACGCTATTAACAGATTTGATGTGTCTTTACCAAGCTGTACCCTTTGAATAGCCAAACTCTTTGATGACAGTCACAATCATGGTGAGTGATCTGTACCTTTGACCTAGCCACTCTTTGATGACATGTCAACATCATGGGAGTTGATTACATATAAAGGTCGTGTATAACCACACACAATACCTGCTACAACAAAGAGTAACAAGTAGGACCAAAAACAGAATTGGCATCAGAAGGGAATACTAAGAGAGCTCTGGACATCAGTATGAGGAGAATCAGAGAAAACCCAAAGTGCTCCAGCCAACAAAACAGGGGAAGCTTTCTTCTGATTGTCAACAAAAAGGTGTTATCTTAACTATGAGAAATGCATTGACCAAGATCAGAAGCAACACATTAGCCACAGGATCAACTCCATTGATTCTCCAACATCAGCAGAAGCAATGTAACATCTTTTGATCAAGTGAAGTAGTTATTGATGGATAGCAGGATCCGGGAGAGAGATCAGGTAGCAACCCATCTTTATGTGCCTCACTACCAGATGCAACAACAGTCTCCACCAATTTGCCTCTGAACTTCCGCCTATGAACCAAATTATTATCACTGGCTGACATCTGAAACTTGCTTAGATTATTTTTCCTGTCTTTTCTCCTTGAAACAACAATATGAGATCTTGGACATTGAGGCACTTCAGCAGATTCAGTGTAGGAGAAGGAGTTTGCTGACCATGGTACATTGCCAATACATGAGAGGACCAAGTCAAGGTACTCCTGCTCATCCTTAAAATCATCACATGTTCCTTTTCCTCTTTGCCCAAGTTGATCTCAGATCCTGAACCTCTGAGTCCAACTCATCTATTTTGCCACCAAAGTTAGCTTTGGTATCCTAAGCTCTCTCTCCAAGTCACCAATTGTTACTATACCTGCTTGAGTAAGCATAAACATGGTGAGTCAGTGGACAGGGTCTTCAGCTCCATCAGCAGATACATGATGATTTGGGAGCATCATTGGCTTACAGAGAAACATGAATTACCACTATCAGTGATTGACTTCCTTAACAAAAGACTATTAAATGGACTAGGAGTTCCTGTCTTGAAGTGATGGTTACATGGTGTCAAACCATAGATTCAATATGGTTCAACATTAGGTTCCTCAGGGTAACTCTAGCTCAATTAAGGCTCTCTGTTTCAGTAATGGGAGGATGATTGGGTCTCTATGGCCTAGGAAGGAGGGTGTGAATGAACAACTTATCAACACCAGCAGAATTTGGCTGGTCTCATCAGAGGTTAGGCCTAGGGGTGATGGTAAGGCGGTCATCAGCAGCAATCTAATGCATTTGCATCAGCAGCATTGGATGTGCCAGCATCAGCAGCATTTGATGTGACACCAGTAGCAGCTGCTAATGCACCTGCATCAGCAGCATCCGGACCAGGTGGAATATCACCATCATCAGCAGCCACATTGCCAGCAGGCAACATAGCAGCCAACAAAGTCCTATGTACCCCAACATAACCACTTGACATATTTGCAAATACTTTAGCAGTTAATACTACAATAGGCCTATGTGTTCTATCTTGAGTCTCAATGCCTATTATAATTTGTAGAAACCTAGGATACATAAGGAACTTGTTTTTGGCAGCTTTAACACTTGTAACCATGCCCTCAAATATGAGCCTAGAAAAATTGAAGGTAGTACCCTGTGACAGACAAACAATACCACAAGCAAGAGAGGCTGAGAATTGATCCCATCCTCCTGTCTTGGGACTAATACATTGGAGTAAAGTGTGTACCAAAAACCTCCATTTAGGGCATAGTCTGTTCTTGCGCCATATCTTTGTGCCATCAGGTTGGTAGCCAACATCTACCAACCCAGCAAGAATCATATCAAAGTTAGTATGATATTCACCATCTGCATCATCCAATTGAAGCTTCGTTCTGACCAAGGACTCTGTAACCACATATTCTTCCCCATCAATAGTTGCCACTAACTTTGTGGGATGACCTTCACGAGTTCGCGTTTCAGCAGTTGCCCAAAATTGTTGAACCAAAGATTCACACACAAGAGTTGGGTAATGTGTGAGAGCAAATCAAAGTTTAGACCTCAGCAAGAAATCCACCATTGGATCAAATATCTCATGACCCTTGGCTTTGCCTAAGAATGCCACTTTGTTGTGATCGCCTTTGAATATAAGTTCGGCCATTGAAGATTTGAGAGAAGTTATGAAATTGAGAGGATATGAAATGGGTTTGAGTTTATACTGAGAGGGAATCGGTTATTTTGGGCGTGGGATATGCACGTTAGGTTATTTATGGCAGTTTCCTAAACGTGAAAATTATTGGTAATAATTGTGGAAAGAATCTTTGACCAATTTTGACTTTAATGACGTCCCAAAATAAAAACCCAAAATTACTCCATCAGCAGCAACCCAAAGTCCATCCGTAGAAACCTTCGGTCAATCCGCAGAATCCCAAATTGTTTGACCGTGGTCAGCAAATAACTCCCTTAGCAGGAATGAAAGTCAATCAGCAGTAATAACAGTCAATCCGCAGAAACCACCCATCAGTAGAAACTTCTCTTTAGTAAAATATCTTCTTTATTGTCAACGCGGTCTTTAGTAAATATCTTTAATTCTTACTATCCAACCGACCCTCATTCAATTGCATTAATTTCCAATTAAATCTTAACCAGGCCTATAAATGAGGCCTCAAATCACAATCTACCCAAATCAAACAATCCCTAATTCACAAGTATACACCAAAGCCTCCCATCAGCAGTCATCATGAACCCTGATGCGCGTGGATTGCAACACGCACTACGTTTTACCTCTCGAGGGATCTCGAGAAGCTTGCAATCCCCACCAGGCAGTGTACCTGACCGATGTAGTATAGTGAAGTGGCAAGTACCGGGGGATTGATCGTTCTCTCACAGGGAATAGTGTTCGTTAGG
>LBNU01009615.1:52310-79810 GCA_014162995.1 Artemisia annua
TGTCTGGTCCTTTCCCTGGTCAAGTGTTGACAGCTGTAGGTGTGGATCCAAACAATGGAATTTATCCACTTGCTTATGCAATTGTAGAGGCTGAAACAAAAGAATCTTGGAAATGGTTTCTTGATTGGCTTGGTGATGATCTCAATCTATTCAGCAACTCTAACTTTACCTTCATAACTGATAGGCAAAAGGTATGATTATTAATTACTTTGTCTAAAATTTACTTTTTCTTTTACTGTGTTAAGACTAATGTGTACTTGGTTTGTATGATGTAGGGTGTGATGCCAGCAATTGCAGAGACTTTCCCTTGTGCAGAACATAGATACTGTCAAAAGCATATATATGACAACATGAAGCTGTCATGGAGAGGGGAGGCCTACAAAGAGTTGCTATGGAAGTGTGCCACTTCTGCCACTGTTCCCATGTTTGACAGAAACATGGAGGCAATTAAAGCTCATAAAGAAGAAGCTTATGAGTGGTTGAAGAAGATTCCACCACAACATTGGTCTAAAAGTCACTTTTCTGGTTAGTATGATTGTTAACCATATTCATTTATGATATTGCAAGCAATTAACCATATTCATTTATAATTTTGCAGGCAAGGCAAAGTCTGATGTCCTCTTGAATAACATGTGTGAAGTTTTCAATAGGCAACTGGTAGATGCAAGGGACAAGCCAATCATCACCTGTTTAGAATACATAAGGGAATACCTTATGAAAGGATAGTAAATGTTCAATAGGTAATAAGCAAGAGTGATGGCCCTCTTACCCCTCATGCAGCTAAGATTTTAAAGAAAATTATTACAGCAGCAGCACCATTGAAGGTAATGGTTACTTCCCAGACTTTCCTTAATTATTTGTATTTGTATTTAAGTGATTAGCTAATTTTTGGTAATTTAATAGGTTAAGTGGAATGGGGGTGAATTATATCAAGTTAATAGTCCTTGGGGTGACCAGTGTGTGGTAAACATTAAGGATAGAACATGTAGTTGTAGAAGGTGGGAATTGAGTGGGATTACATGTAAACATGCAGTAGCAGCCATATGGAATATGGCTACCAATGGGATTGAAACTGCCATACCAGAGTCTTATTGTCATCCATGTCATTGGCTTTCAACATGGGAAGAAATGTATAGGTCTAAGATTAATCCCACTAGATCACCAGATTTTTGGGATAAGTGCAATGTTTCAAATACTATTATCCCACCAGATCATAAACCACAAATTGGAAGGCCTAGGAAAAAGATAAGAAAGACTGCTGTTGAACTTGCAGATATAATGGTACAAGGTAGCAAATTAAGTAGGTCAGGAAAGAGTGTGACTTGCAAACTGTGTAAGCAAGTTGGTCACAACCAAAGAAGGTGCAAGGGTCAAAGAGCTGGTGGTTCATAGAGTGCTGCTGGTGGGTCAAAGAAGGGAACTAGTGGTTCAAAGAAAAGCAGTGGTGGTTCAAGGAAAGCAACTGGTGGTTCAAACAAGGCAAGTGGTGCTTCTAAGAAGGCTAATGTTGGTGGTGGGTCAAACAAAGCTGGTGTTGGTTCACAATCACAACAAATTATGGTTTTATCTCAAGGTCCACCTGCTTCTCAAACTTCTGTTGTGGGTACACAAGCTTCCCAAACTAGAGTGAGACCACTACCTTTACTCCTACAAGATTCACCATCAAAGAGGACAAAGACAAGTGGAAGCAGATACTATTCTCCTTAATTTTATGTTTGTGTTAAAAACTATGGATGATGTTAAGTTATGTCTTGTTATGGTTGACTTTGGTACATTTGGGCTACTCTGTTATGGCCATTTATGTGTTTGTGTCATGTTCTGTTTGTGTCATGTGATGTTAAACAATGTGTAACTGCAAATGCAACTACAAATGCAAATGTCATGTTCTGTTTGTGTCATGTTCTGTTTGTGGTATTTTGTTATCAAAGTTTTATGTAGACTTTAAAAGTCAAAGTGCAACTGCAAATACAAATGCACAACTGCAAACACAAATTGTCAATTTGTCAATTGGGTTTGACTTTGAAAGTCAATGTGTCGAATCTATTAAATTTGTGCCATTTATCAAATTCTATAACACTAGAAATAGCAACCAAAGGTTACAAGCTTATCTCACTTTAATGGGTAAGACTTTGAAAGTCTTTGGGTCAAAGTAGCAGTTACAAAAAGCATGATTTATAAATGCATTTGCAGTCAAACTAATTGTGAGAAACTACTTATATCTACCAACCCTTTAATTCCATTTAATTTTACATAGAACTTAGTGTTGGTATCTTCTTTCTATTCACAAAATCTGAGTCCAAAATATAGCATCAAACACTTACAACACAACAAACTTCATCCAAAACCACTAAGAATCATGAGTTCCAATCCTAAGGTTATTGAAATATCATCTGACTCATCTGAATCAAATGGTTGGAATACTTATTTTCCACCAACAATTACTTGTACAAGCTCTGTTAACAAAAAACCAAAGGATAAGGCTGAGTCAAGCTCTGTTAACAAAAAAGGCAAGGGCAAGGTTGAGTTAAGCTATGATTCAAGCTTCTTTGATGATAGCTGGGTGTCTAGCTATCATTCAACATCTGAAGAGGATCATGCTGTGTCCAAAAAGGCTACAACTGACCAAGGTGAGTCAAAGTTGGTGATTGCAGGTGGGAAACAACAAGAACCAATTGCTTATGCTAGCTATCATGTGAACAACGATCCTGTAGCTGATGTGCCCTATGATGGAAGGGTTCAAGTGATTGGCTTACCAAACAACCACACTTGGGAGGTCATCGAATCACAGAAGTGGAGTAGGTTGTACAAAACAACACCAACTGGAAGCTCAGGGAAAGGCAAAATGGAGTAACTTCCCTATGTAATGCACCTACCTAATGTCTTTAACAAGCTTTTGTCTTATGCATCTATGTAATGTAATGGACCTATCAGATATGCATCTAAGAATGCATTAATGAAATAAGTTAAAGATTCTTATCTTTGTCAAGTTGAAACTGTGCATTTTCATTCATTTTAACCCAAAATACAACTTGACCACAAGCTACATTGTCTTGCTAAGCTACATACATATGGCTACCAACATAACTTAGTGATTCACTACATGAAGCATATCACTTTAAAACTAAATAAATGAAAAACAAGATCCAGCTGATAATCAACCACTACTTGTTTCTTTTAGCTTCATTGGCTTTTTCAAGTGCTTCTCCTTGTAGCCGATTCATTGAGTTTAGTAGACCAGGAATGATTTGAACAGACCTATCACACATAGGAGGATCATACCAATCTACAATTCCGCAATTTGCTACCTATAACACAAATCCAAAAAATTAGGTCAAATTAACTCGATTTGGGGTTTTTTTTCAATTAACTAATTAATTACTTACCGTTTTACTACAACAATAGAACCTTCTTCCGGGGTTAATAGGTGTCCATGATGTTTTGATAACGGCTATTGAACCACAACGATTGCATCTAACCATTGTATGATGTGTTTGTGTTTAGTTTGTGTTAGTGATGTTGTGTGTTTGTGTTTGTGTTATAAGGGAAAACACGTATAAAGACTAAACTGCCCCCCACTTATTAGCCATGTCACCAAAAAACATGGTCAACTGACGGATAAGTTGGTCAAGGGACCAAACCCGTATGGGTCGTAAACCATGGGGACCAAACCCGACGAAATTTAACGGCAGGGACTATTCGTGATTGACCCGGCAAACCACAGGGACGAAAAATGACATTTACTCTAAAAAGATAAACTTTTACTATAACGAGGTGGTTGCCCCCGCCGCGTTGCAGCGGGTTTACTTCTTTTTTTACCGTTTACAATGGGCAACCTGTTTTGCAAATTGTGGGTGCTGTGTTAAGGCCTGGTTTGTTTTGTTTTGTTTTTTTTTTGTTTTTTGTTTTTTGTTTTTTTTGTTTTTTTTGTTTTTTTTTTCATGTAAAGTTATTCCTTCTCTTGGGTGGAGAATACTTATTTGTGGCCACTTGTTTTTCCTTGGGCTAATTTTGAGAAGCACATTAGGTACGTATAGTCCTATATTTTGTCTAGGACCCGACCCGAACCGCCAAATCCCGAATCCCGAAACGAAGGAAAAAACAGACCGACTCCCGAACCGATTAATAGTCGGGACGGGTCGGTTAAATTCGGTAATTTCGGGCCGGGTGTCGGTATTGTCAATGTTGTCCCGATTTTGTATTTGAGCCCATAAAAGTGAGTTCCTGGAGCAGATCATTAACTGGCAACAAAATAAGCCCATGAAAGTGAGTTCCTGGAGCACTGTTTACAATACTATTGTTTAGGCACCGACCTTTTTTTTAATTCAGCGCCGACAATGGGAAATGACATATAAGATAATTTTGTTATGGGTAAACATACTTTACAAAGTAGATTATTAAATAGTACAAGTATGCGGAAAGATTTTATATATGTGAGGTGATTTGGACGCTCATATTTTTAATTAGGACACTCAACTGTACAATCAGTTAAAGAATACTGCAAACACTGTATAAGTATGTAATGCATACATTGGAGTGTCTCAATCAAAAGTATGAGTGTGCAAATCATTTCCCTTTATATATAAAATATAAATATTATTATATTTTTTCTGTACCACAAAAGTGTTCATTTTATTATTTGTGTTTGTTTCAAAAAATATTCAGTTTTTATATACAAATACTAATAGTAAATATGACTGTTCTTTCTATTATATCTTTCTAATTAAAACTTTCCTTAATTGTTTTGAGGGTTTGGGTATAAATGAATGACTTTCATTACCATTGTAGTTGTTTGATTTATTGGTTTGATATTAAAAAATGGGAATCAACCCCTCAAAACTAGGCATCTGAAAACACACCAAAAGTTGTGGGTTTCAAACCATTGCCCATTCCAATGCCCATATTTATTCCGATAAAGAAACCAAATGCCCTCTTAATTTATAATTTTCATAGTAAATATGAGGATAAAAATGATTTTTTATCAAACAAAACTTGCATTAATTACACATATTTTAAATTTTCTACTTTTTGTTTGTGGACACTCTTTTCGAGACGGGTGAGTATTTAATTATTTGAGTGTGATCTGTGCTATATGCATAATGTTGTGAATTTTTATGTATATCAAAACTACTCGGGCTTTTATTTTGACCTTTATGATTACGTGCGTATACAAAATCTTTAGTATTACAATTAATTTAGTTCTTTATTATTTGTGTATACAGAGGGTGTTTTGTTAACAACAAGGGTTCTTAGGGAACAACTAATTACCGGAATTCAACACAAATACAATTCATTCTCCCCATTGGTCATGCTAGCGAAGTATCCATAGATCGTTTCTAATTATATCGTATTATTAGCAGATTTTGTGAAAAGTTTGTTGTTATAAGAAACTCTTGAGATTGTTGTTAACATTATCATAAAAATAAGGGATTAAGTCGTAGAATAGTAACGAACTTTTTCAAATTTACCGATTTGGTACGTGTATTTTTTTAAGTTGTAGAATAGCAATGTACTTTCATAAGTGTCCCGTTTTGGTACGTATATTTTTTTTAAGTTGTAGAATAGTAATGTACTTTCCATAAGTGTTCCAGTTTGGTATGTGCGATTTCCATAAATGTTTCAATTTGGTACGTCATTACATGTACGAAACTGGAACACTTATGAAAAGTACATTGTTATTCTACAACTTAAAAAAAGTACAAGTACCAAATTGGAACACCTATGAAAGTACATTGCTATTCTACGACTTAATCCCTAATAATAATAACATAAGCTTATTTTTAAAAGAATCCAAGATTTTAAATAGTAACTTAGTATTTAAAAGGATTACACAAGATAGGTTGTGAATAAATATATGTTACATTATATCTAGCAACTATTTGCATGATAAATTTTAGACCAAACTCTTGTATCATATCTTTACTTGTACTAAACGAATGAGGATCTAATAATGAGATGTCCGAATCTAATAAGTGAAAACGAGAAATTTAAAGACAAAATGCTATTTATTAAGGGGTCACCATAAAGGTTTCTGTGTCTCACTAAAATCCTACAACAACCTAGACAATAGGCGCACTTGTTTATTATCCTTCTACATACTTGCCAAAGGTACCAAAATCATGTTACATGCACCGTATCATTTAGGATTATGATAAAATAGATCAAATTTCAGTACTTGTGGTAATTTATTGTCAGCCTTGTTTTAGCATAAGGTTTCATATATAGTATTAGGGTTCTTATAATGGTAGTGATGCGTGGTTTTGCAACCTTGCAAAAGGTTTTACTTCTCAAGGGATCTTGAGAAGCTTGCAATCCCCAACAGGCAGTGTACCTGACCGATGTAGTATAGTGACTGGCAAGTACCGGGGGATTGATCGTCTTCTAGGGGAATAGTGTCGTTAGGATTGAAAGCTACATGAACTAGGTCTAAAGGTGAGGGATGATTCTTTTTGTATTTTTATATTTTTATGAAAGCAAAGTAAAATCTCGGGTATTGGAAGAGTGGGTGGAATTAGTTGCTAGTCAACTAATCCAAATAACTACTAATGCAAATAAAATAAAATAACAAGAAAAGTAAGTTGGTGAAACTTCTTATAATGAGAAAATGTGTTTACTTAGATTTCCTTACTCCCTAGCTATCTCTTATTAATTAATTGGTTTGTTATAATTGTTTGGATGAAGGGCTGTTTTCCTTAATACCAGTCGTGGGGGTGTGTACGAATTTCCCCAACTCTATAAGCTTCTACCTCTTCCTATGACGACACCCAGTATTATATCTTGGCCTCCCCAATAGTCACTTATGCATTAAAAACAACCAATAACTCCGGTGTACACAACCAAAAAACGTTTCTTAAGACGTTCAAGCACATTACCATATAGAAAGTTGGCTAGTTTTCTTAAGCCTAACGCAAAATCAATCACCCAATACAATTAAATAAACCAACAATCAATAATTAATAGCTAGGTTTCATTAGATCTAAGCAAACACTATAAACCTAAGCTAGCATGTTAAAAGAAAGACAAGAATAAAAGATAATCAAACAACACATAGACATATTGAATGATTAAAAGGTAGACTTATCTTCAATTAAACATGGGTAAAAGAAGGGTTTGAAACCCTTACAAGAGCTGTAAAATTCGGCTAGGGTTTGTTGCACAAAAGTTCCACACTAATGAATGAAAAATCCAAAACTATATATAGAGTTACAAGGCTGACGACGTCAGGTTATAGATCCTGACGCCGTCAGATCGCCGTGTTTAGGGTTCTCGGATCGCCTTCAAACACTTCTGACGTCGTCGCTTAGTAAAATCTTCTGGGCCGTCTCTCTTTAGGATAACACGTGACGGCCTACATTCTTTAACACCTCACGCCGTCAGGTGTTAACTCACAAATCCTTCACTTGAGCGTCTAGTATAAGTAGAAATCCATCTCTTGAGTCTTTAAGTGACGGCGTCACCTTGTGGTGTTTGACACCGTCAGGTATAAATTCCATCATGGTTTCTTGACTTTGTCGTTTTCTTCACTTTTCACTACAAAAACATCCAAAATGCTCCATTTTCCAGAATTCTTGTCCAAATACCTAAAATGACAAAAGAAACGATTTAAGGCAATATTTGATCATAATATCACGATTTAGGGCTTAAATGACCCCCTAAAAGTGTAACAAATATTTCCTTATTAGGTAGTGACTTTGACTCTTTATGAGTAAGTGGGATCAATAGTCGAGGATAGAAACCAGGTGGAATAAGTAGAGATTTGTAGTATCTGCATAATCTACTTATAACGGTTATCATGTTTTGATCTTCAAGATGTGTCAATGGAAGCAATTCATTGAATTTAAAGTTTTTAATTGTTGTATCAATTTGACTGGTTCGCTATTTTATAGGAAACCCTATAAGGTTATACGACTAAATCATGTTTTCAATTTAACAATCATACATATGTAACATCATTCTTAGTATCTTCAATGTTCTATTTGATATATTTACATATCATCATGATGATTTAGTTGTTGAAGATGTTGAAATTGTGATCTCGTGTATGTGTTTTACTCAAACTCGCTCTCTACACTACTGTCATCGTGTTACATGTAATGTAGACCGATAGATGATTCATCATCAGCATATTGTTTCTTAATTGGGTTATAAAATGAGGTATTAAGGTTTTAAATCTGACACAGACAAGTACCTATATGAGTAAAAAGAGTTAAATGATCACGAAATCAAGGTTTGTATTGTGACGTAAGCTACCAAGATTCAGAAAGATCTAACATCTTTGGGTTTTAAATCCAAGATCTTTGAACTTTGCTTGTATAACTACGCCACCAAATAATTATCCCCACAACCCCGGCCCTTTGACTTTATTCATTCATAATAGTCTTGTCATTATTAAAACCCTAATACTATATTTGGAATAAACGGATTGATGACACATTACCATAAATACAGAGGAGGGAGATGAGATTTCCTAACCGTAACTGTTTAAGCCAAATGTAACAAAATTAGATACTACAATTACATTATTATTTGAACGAACTATCATCTTTGTGTTTGGTGTGCTTCATAGTTCAATATCACATGACGAATACTACTATATCAAGATATATCTATAATGAAGTATTATTACGTCACCTGGTTTAGATCGACTTATTTTAAATTGTTAGCGCTCTAGTATTGCACTTAGAAACCTATGAATCGAAAGTTAGTTAACGATAAATTACCAAAAGTGTGTGATTTTAGAGCTAGCTTCCTAACCCTAAATATTTATCTCACATGTAACATAGTCATAGTTGTAAAATCACGCCTCACATCGACAAAAATAAGAAATTTTGGGCCCCTTTTAAGCTTGGAATTGTGGCCTGATATTATCCTTCTGCCATGGGTTTTAGTTGAACCTTGAAGGATACTCGAGTAGTCCGTTGTTATCGAATTTTAGGGGAAGTACTATAAATGGTATCAGAGCGATAGCCTCTCTGGTGTAATGGGTACATATCTCTTGTTACAACCCATCCAACACTGATATAAAATAGACATTTGAACCTTTATAAGCTTGGAGTTGTGGCTTACTAGTATCATTCTACCATGGCTTTTTAGTTGAACCCGAAAGGATATCTAAGTACTCCAAAGTTTTGGCCGTGGAGGAGGGGGGTTTACAATAGTAGTTTAACATGCAAGAAAAAGTTTAATGGATCTCTACGTGAACTAGCTATTTTTAATAGGTGACCCCATTGTGATAACTTATACTCATTGAAACATTTATACTACTAACTACGATATTTCACATGTAGAAATGCAGACTGAAAACTTACTATCATTGTATACTCCATAAATGTTTTCATAAAATCCTCAAACTACTCAATATGGTACAACACTTACAAATTTTGGTTTACAAAACTACGCCATTGTTTGGTAAACCCATCTATTACATGTGAAAATGGTCGTGACTTAAAATATCTCTATACGATCTAACCACCTCATAAGTGAACTTTCATGGAAGGAAATTTAGTTCATTCAAATCAATACGCATGGAATAACATGATTAGAAAATATCAATTTTTCAACAAAGCAATAATAATGCAATCTCAAATCTAAGTCGGGAAAACTAGATTGGCTAGATTTGAGAAAACATTAGTTTCAACAGAAATTACAACCTTAATATTCAAAAAAAAAAAAATAAAAAAAAATAAATAAAAAAAAATAAAAAATTCTTCCATTTCCTTTAAAAACCCGCTTACTTTCAACAGAAATTTCTTTTTAAACTTTATTTATTTATTCATTTTACCAACAATTTAAACACTAATATACTAAGATATTTGTTTGCACTTATTAATTAATAATACTATATTTAATTTGAGTCATCGTAATCAAATATCTTCATGTGACCGTTACGTTCAGGGCCGTCCCATGAATTTATGAAATTTTTAAGGGCCCTGGACGAAACTAAATAGTGAGGCCTTTCGATAAGGAATGTTATATATAAAGTGTCACAGTTTATAAAATATAATGCAATTGTATATCTAAACGTTCTAACATATTACTCATTTAATATATTTTCTCATCTAAATATTTTTTTTTCGTGAAAAATATGTGTACACATGCATATAATTATTAATGGGACTAATTTTGGGCTCTTAAAAATTTTCGGGCCCTGAGCAATTGCTCACCTTGCACACCCTTAAAGACGACCCTGGTTACGTTGGTGGTTACTGTGATTGTTATGTTTTTGAAGAAGATATAAAATGGATGAAAAATATGGATGTAACAAAAAAAAATGAAGAATAGTGGATTTGTCAAATCAGTTTTATCATTTTATTTATGTTATTACTTATTTGTACAAATTTGACATGTTATGATGCATTGCGAACACAAAGAAGGGGTTCCGAATGAAAAGGCATAGATCTGAAAATAAAAAGTTTGAAAATTAGTGCAGACGGTGACAAATAATAGATTGAGGCATTTAGCAATACTAGACGAGTACCCGTGCATAGCAACGGGATTTTATAGCGATAGATAGTTTATTGATAATAAAAAGTTTATAGGTTATAAACGAAAAATAATAAAAGTTTGAAGATTTGGGAATTAAACATAATGTTTTTAAACCCGGTTCGACCCGGGTTGTTCAACCGGTTGAACCATTCTGGTCGGAAAATGAGTTGATTTAAACCGGGTCAACTTGCTAGGTTGGGTCGAAAACTGGTCAAATTAAACTTGGTCAACCCACCGGGTTTGAAGCGTCCCGAGTCAACCCTGTTTGTGTTTTAATTGGTCGTATTTAATTTGATAGATATGTTTTTATTTGGTTGTACAATGTAAATAAATCATTGTACTTTTAAGTAATAGATAATGTTTTGAAACCCGGTTCGACCCGGGTGGTTCAACCTGTTGAATCGTTCCGGTCGAAAAATGGGTCGATTTAAACCGGGTCAACTTGCTAGGTTGGGTCGGAAATGGGTCAAATTAAACCGGGTCAACCCGCCGGCTTTGAAGCGTCCCAGGTCAACCCGGTTTGTGTTTTAATTGGTTGTAAAATATGTATAAATCATTGTACTTTTAAGTAATGGATGATGTTTTGAAACCCGGTTCGACCCGGGTGGTTCAACCGGTTGAACCGTTCCGGTCGAAAAATGGGTCGATTTAAACCGGGTCAACTTGCTAGGTTGGATCGGAAATGGGTCAAATTAAACCGGGTTAACCCGCCGGGTTTGAAGCATCCCGGGTCAACCCGGTTTGTGTTTTAATTGGTTGTACAATGTGAATAAATCATTGTACTTTTAAGTAATGGATAATGTTTTGAAACCCGGTTCGACCCGGGTGGTTCAACCGGTTGAACCGTTTCGGTCGAAAAATGGGTCGATTTAAACCGGGTCAACTTGCTAGGTTGGGTCGGAAATAGGTCAAATTAAACCAGGTCAACCCGCGCGGGTTTGAAGCGTCCCGGGTCAACCCGGTTTGTATTTTAATTGGTTGTACAACGTGAATAAATCATTGTACTTTTAAGTAATGAGGTGTTTTAATAAGAGTATTAATTACATTTCACTTTTCTCTCTCATTTGACTATTGTTGAAAACTCAACATTTCACTTTTACTATTTTTCCATTATAGATAGTATAGATATAGATACCACAAAGTTGGGTTAAGTTTAAAAATTGTCATCAAAAGATGTGAGTTTTGCAAATTTTTATATAATTATAACATTTGAGTATTAAAGATTTATCTTATTATTATTATTCTATTTACGTATATTTTGTGGTATTTGTTTCACTTTACAATGTAGTGATACATTTACATTCTTGTAATATCGATATAAACAATTAAACAAATAAGGAACTTTGAAATGTATTTGCTACTACAAGACATTAGACACACACATAAAAAGCAATATAAGTTGTAATTACCTATTTTTAAACACAAAAACATTTAGCAAAAGCAATTCTTAACCACCTCTACTTGATAAAAATTAATGCTTTTTATAAACATTCTTGAACACAATCTCTATCAAACAACCACCCCCTTGAATATCACGAGGTGAGAGTATCCAAGATAATCTTGATACCTTGTTTAAGTTTCCAACCCTAAATTTAGTAAAAATGGTACAAAGAAAGAAGAGGTGGAAGAAGATGTAATAAAAACATGACTCTTCACACTATACACCATTTTAAAACCATCTTAACTTTATTTCATCATCATTTACATCTTTTTTGGCTTTTATATCATCATAATCTAGTTGGGTTTTTCATCACCATTTAAAAAAAATATAAAAAATAAAAAATATCAAATTTTTTATAATTTTATTGCATGCATATATAAAAAAACAAGAAACTACTACCCTTTTGAAAAAATTAAAGTTTGCAAGCTTTTTAATCTTTTGAAAAATGGGTTTGTTTAATCTTGTTTGTGTTTTTATGATTGTTGTTCAAATGGGGTTTTGGGTATCTGGAAATGTGGTTTTTAAGGTGCATCATAAGTTTAGTGGCAGTAAAAAAAGTTTAACTGTTTATAAAGAACATGATTCTTACCGTCACCGAAGAATTCTCTCCGCTGTTGACCTCCCTATTGGTGGTGACGACAGCCCTACTTCTGCTGCGTAAGTTTTCTGTACTACTTTACAAACACACATGCACACCTACAGTACAATTATGTCTTATTATATTGTTTTTAATCTTTGTTTATATGATATAAAAAATGTGGTTTCTTGATTGTTTTAGTGTCATTTTGTATTTAACAATTGTGTTTTTGTAACCTTAAAATTAAATAATCATTTTGGTTTTAATAAGAATTGAAAAAACCCTAATTTTATTGGGTTTTTGTAGGGGTTTATTAAAAGACTTGTTTATCTTATTCAAGAAGTAATAAGACATGTTTGGTTATAGTTTTGGGATAAACATAATCGCGTTTTTTAGAAAAGTCGATTTGAGTAAAATAAGGGGGGTGTTTGTATGAGCTTATTTTTTCTACTTATGGGCTTATGACTTATTTAAGTTTATAAGTTCAAGTTGATAAGCTTATAAGCCCAAAAAATTGAGCTTCTACGGTTTTCAAAAATTCGTTAAGCTTATAAGCCAGAAAAATAAGCTTAAACAAATTAAACACCCCTTAAGTTGTTATGAATAAGTAGTTTAAAACTTTTGTTTTATCAATGTGATTATTCTTTTGTGGTGTCAAATTTACAAGTTTGGTGAAATGTGTTGCTTTAATAAGTAAGTTGATTATTTGGTTCTGCCTATAAGCATAAATTAATATAAGCTGTTTAATTAACTGTATTTCATAGTGATTGGGATCTTTTAGATACTATACACTTGTTTTAAGGTATGGAAGAAAATGATGTTTGTTTGTATCTGATTAGTTTATGTAAGGTTTTAATGTTTGTGTATATGGTTGTTTATAGGCTCTATTTTACCAAGATCAAAATCGGTACTCCACCAAGGGATTATCACGTGCAAATCGATACAGGGAGCGATCTCCTGTGGATAAATTGTGCCGGATGTTTAACTTGTCCCAGTGAAAGCGATCTTGGAGTATGTTTTCAAGATAGTTTGACTAAATTTTATTTCCGTTAATATAAAAAGATATTCATTACATTCCTATTTTGATTCCTTTTGNAGTTTGACTAAATTTTATTTCCATTAAAATATAAAAAGATATTCATTATATTCCTATTTTGATTCTTTTTGCAGATCCCACTGGCACTATACGATCCTCTGAATTCCTCGAGTGCCAAAATGATTACTTGTGGTCAAGATTTTTGCTCAGCCAGACTTGACCCGTCTAATAGTAACTGTATTATAGGGTCACGATGTCCGTATCGTGTTAGGTATGGTGATGGGAGTTCAACGAGAGGATATTTTGTTAGAGATACCGTGCAACTTGATAGAGTATCTGGGAACCTTCAAACGGATAGTATGAAAGGGACGATTTCATTCGGGTTAGTTAATTGTTACATTACTTTCATAAGGAGTTTATAAGAAATGGAGTTATATAATCTAATGGTTATTGCATAAAAAGTAACCAAATTTCGTCTGATTTTTTCTTTGGGTAACCATCTTTATTTTCACTCATGAAACCGCAGAACTTTAAAAGTTTCAGATTAAGAGACTCTGTACAATCTGACATGTCTGTAAGTTTGACCATGTTGACTTTATTTGCTCACTGGTGTAAGATTACCTTTGATCTATTTGTATGAAGTTGCATCCTTTTTTCATTGGTGACAACTCAGATGGTTGCTCAAAACATATTTCAGCCCAAAGTTCAGGAGTGTTTGGGATTGCTTATTAATACTACTTATTTGCTTTTAAATGTTATATATAGTAGTTACCAACATAGTAAATTAAACACATAAAAGCCAAACACTGCTATATGATTCTAAGTCTATTAAGAGTTAAGCACTTAAAATTACTTTTACATATGCTGCAACTTTTGGCATTTGCTAAAACTTGCTATATGATTCTAAGTCTAACTTTCTTAATTTTTCCAAGATAGGTGTGGATCCCGACAACTAGGGCAATTAGGTGCAACTGAACAAGCCCTAGATGGGATACTAGGGTTTGGGCAATCAAATTCTTCCATAATTTCACAACTTGCTTCCGCAAAAAAGGTCAAAAAGATGTTTTCACATTGCTTGTCGGGTTATAAAGGCGGGATCTATGCCATTGGAGAAGTGGTGGAGCCAAAAGTACAAACAACACCAATCATGCCTAATGAGTAAGCAAGCGTTTATAATTTTTATAAGTAACCTACCTATGACATTTAACATTTGTTTTATGTGACGTATAGTAGAATCTATATTATGTTCTTTATTTGGTTTTTGTACAATTACGAACTACTGTTTGAGTCTCCATGTGCGATGAAGATCACACGTCAATATTTTTAATAAAAGCGGTGTTTTTCATTCTTCAAACATATATGTATGATAACTTTTAACGATTGTTTTAATCTACAATTTAGTGAACACTTTAATATTGAGTTGATGGCCATGGATGTGGGTGGTGATTTTATAGACTTTCCATCGAGTTTTTTGAACACACCATCAATGCGTGAAACAATAATCGATAGTGGTACGACATTGGCTTATTTTCCTGACAAGGTTTACAACCAACTAATGGAAAAGGTAAGTGGCATTGTGAGATATTTTTTAAAAACAGTTTTTTACCCGTTACTATAATCTCATTATACTTGTAACCTAGATAATGGACGCACAACCGAATGCTCATTTTCACATAACTGAAGACGATTTCATGTGTACTAAGTACAGAAGAAAGTAAGTGTTGTTTTACTTGATTATTATATGTTTCTTAATTTAGAAACTTCATATACTATGATTTATACTTAATTTATCTTATGGCTAGATGTATCAACATTTTGAAGAATTAGAATTTAACTTTGAAACCGCAGTGTTGATTATGGTTTTCCAGTCGTCACGTTTCACTTTGCTGATTCGCTTCAGTTGAAAGTGCATCCCCATCAATACCTCTTTAGAGTTCGGGTATATGGTCAGATTTAATAAAGAAATTTATTTTTATTATCATATGTAACGGTTGTATGTGACATCTTTGACTGTATTATCAGAATAAAGATTGGTGCATTGGTTTTCTGAGCAATGGCAACAATCCACATTCGTCCAAAGACATGACCTTGCTGGGAGGTTAGCCGTGAAACTCCATAAAATTTATGACAGTTCTTTAAACGATTTAGCTTTATATTTTCAAACTTTTGTTGGTAATTGGTTATCATTGATTTGAACGCAGATCTTGTACTAACAGATAAGTTGGTAACTTATAACATGGAAGATCATACTATTGGATGGACAGACTATAATTGTACGTAGTCTTCTCTCATTTCTATTAGTTTTTCTGTGTGAAGGTGAAGGATTGTACTAGTCGAGTAGGTTGGGAAATAAGTAAAAAGTTTATAAATTATTACCCTGTTTATTACAATTATATAAACAATATTATCGCAAAAAGAATCTAAATATTTGAATAAAAGGATTTTTAAAAAGTGTATAGTACTGCAAATGGATTTGTTCATAGGTAAATGGTTAAAATTGTCACCTTTACCATGGTTGAATTGGTGTGAAGATGGTATAAATGATGTTGGTTTTGTCGTTGTTTCAGGCTCATCGAGCATCAAAGTAAAGGATGAGGAGACAGGGAGGGTGTATGAGGTTGGTGCTCATGACATTTCTTCATCAGGTCGTACATGTGGCCCAGTTTTCATTTTGATGGTGTTTATAATGGCTACTAAAATGGTAATGTATTAGGAACAAATGGCAGGAACCGAGCATGTTGTAACCATGTTATATGGTTATTTTCAATATACTAGATATGAAGTTCAAATCTTGCTTCTTGTTTGGTTGTGTTACCAACACTTTTTTGACCCGTTTATAAATGGGCCGATTTGGGTTGGACTTGATATTTAAGGGGAATAATAGGTTAAAGCACAATATATAATACTAATATTCATAACATCATTATAGTTCGGACCAATACTTGAGTATGCATACGTAGGTTACGGTATACTTATACATCCATAAAGTCATTTAGTTAAGGCTAACGGAGTAAAACGTGGTATGCATACATAGGTTTAAGTATGCATATGCAATTATAAAGTCATTTAGTTAGGGATAACGTCACATACGTGAGTATGCATACGTAATACTATACATATACATTCATTAAGTCATTTAGTTAAGGATAACGGAGCCAAAAGTGAGTATGCATATGTAGGTTAAAGTATACGTATGCAATCATAAAGTCATTTAGTTAGAGCTAACGTAGCAATACGTGAGTATGCATACGTAGGTTAGGGTATACGTATGCAATAGTCGTTTAGTTAAGGCTGGCGGAGCAATATGTGAGTATGCATATGTAGGTTAGTGGTATACGTATGCAATCATAATGACTTACGTTAGCGGTATACGTATGCAATCATAATGACTTTACAATAAGGCTGGTGGAGCATTACGTGAGTATGCATACGTAGGTTAATTAGGGTATATGTATGCAATTAACCTCATTCTAATAAGGGCAGACAGAGCAACACATGAATCTGCATACGTAGGTTAAGGTACANACCCTGTTTATTACAATTATATAAACAATATTATCGCAAAAAGAATCTAAATATTTGAATAAAAGGATTTTTAAAAAGTGTATAGTACTGCAAATGGATTTGTTCATAGGTAAATGGTTAAAATTGTCACCTTTACCATGGTTGAATTGGTGTGAAGATGGTATAAATGATGTTGGTTTTGTCGTTGTTTCAGGCTCATCGAGCATCAAAGTAAAGGATGAGGAGACAGGGAGGGTGTATGAGGTTGGTGCTCATGACATTTCTTCATCAGGTCGTACATGTGGCCCGGTTTTCATTTTGATGGTGTTTATAATGGCTACTAAAATGGTAATGTATTAGGAACAAATGGCAGGAACCGAGCATGTTGTAACCATGTTATATGGTTATTTTCAATATACTAGATATGAAGTTCAAATCTTGCTTCTTGTTTGGTTGTGTTACCAACACTTTTTTGACCCGTTTATAAATGGGCCGATTTGGGTTGGACTTGATATTTAAGGGGAATAATAGGTTAAAGCACAATATATAATACTAATATTCATAACATCATTATAGTTCGGACCAATACTTGAGTATGCATACGTAGGTTACGGTATACTTATACATCCATAAAGTCATTTAGTTAAGGCTAACGGAGTAAAACGTGGTATGCATACATAGGTTTAAGTATGCATATGCAATTATAAAGTCATTTAGTTAGGGATAACGTCACATACGTGAGTATGCATACGTAATACTATACATATACATTCATTAAGTCATTTAGTTAAGGATAACGGAGCCAAAAGTGAGTATGCATATGTAGGTTAAAGTATACGTATGCAATCATAAAGTCATTTAGTTAGAGCTAACGTAGCAATACGTGAGTATGCATACGTAGGTTAGGGTATACGTATGCAATAGTCGTTTAGTTAAGGCTGCGGAGCAATATGTGAGTATGCATACGTAGGTTAGTGGTATACGTATGCAATCATAATGACTTTACAATAAGGCTGGTGGAGCATTACGTGAGTATGCATACGTAGGTTAATTAGGGTATATGTATGCAATTAACCTCATTCTAATAAGGGCAGACAGAGCAACACATGAATCTGCATACGTAGGTTAAGGTACATGCATGCATACGCGTGCGTGGATGTACATGAAGATTTGTACATGGAAATATGCTCATTCTAACTAGAAACAAATCAGAGGCATATCTTACAGAAAATTTCTTTTATATAGAAAGATTTAAGGTAGCGATAATTACATTTTACACAACCGATGTTATAAGTAGAGTGATTTTACAAAGTTGTCCTCAAAAACTGTACTAAAAAGTACAGAAGTGCAAGAAACAATGATGCTTGGTAGGCATCCCTTTAAAAGTCATCCTGATTTTGGTAGAACTGTAATAAAACATCAAATAAACTGAAAAGATAATTCAGTTTAACAATCAATTAATGTGATTAGGGTCATTTACTAAAATGACGATGATTAGCAAGGTTAATGTAGAATGAAATGACATGTAAAGAAAAGAAAAAAAAAAGTACCTTTGTAGGATCGCCAGAGGGATCTGGATAGATTTCCAAATTTTCTTTCTTTGGCGAGAATCGACTTGAAAAGTTCTTGAGAGAATCAGAGAAATCTTTTGAAGATTAGATTGTAGAAAATAAATGGCGTGATGCCCAGAAATAAGCCTGAGCAATGGTTGATGATGAAGATAGATCCCAAACCTCTTCATGCTCGATAACTTGACCACTGATTTGATTAAGTGTAAACTGAGAGTTGACTTTTAGTATCGCTGGTCCTCCTAACTAGCTATCGGGTTCTTAGGGTTCCCTTTTAAAGTCCACTTTATATTCAGTACACTAGTAGACAACATCGACATGTCCTGCACACTCTGTGAAAACAAGTGGGTCAAACAAGGTAGACACGCCAAAAAATTTCGGTCAAAACGGGTAATTTTGGTATACTAGTCGGGTTGGGCAAACTCGCCAGCAGATCATAGTTTCAATTTTGTAAATAATTAGTTTATACAGTATGATTCTTTATATGGTAAACGGATTTAAAACATAACGTTAGATCCGTTTTGACCCGTTTAATATTTAGCATTTTCTGTTTTGTATTTAACTACTATTACCACATGAATACAACTTTATTGACCCGTTTTCATATTGTTGAAAATGCGACCTAGATGAGTAGTAGCGGCTTAGGTTGTTTTTGGGATTGCTTATTTTAAAGTACTTACC
Source organism: Artemisia annua (assembly GCA_014162995.1). NCBI lineage: Eukaryota > Viridiplantae > Streptophyta > Magnoliopsida > Asterales > Asteraceae > Artemisia > Artemisia annua. Next base: position 71,600 of record LBNU01009615.1, read on the forward strand.
TGATTAAATATACATAAGTTTCGACCTGCCCATTTAGAGTAAAATAAGCAAGATACGCATTGTTATCCGAACACTCAAACCTACTTATGAATTTACAGTAGATAAGCACTTATAAAAGCAGAATCCCAAACACCTGCTCAGTTCTTCTTGCAATAACTGAAACTGACCGAGTCACTTTGGTTCGGTTCTTGGTTCATGTCCTTACACAAAATTGGTTTCCGGGTCAGGTCGATTTTTGTCGGGTCGGATCGATTTTGACTTGATGTGGCAACCCTATACATGATTCACTCAGTATTTGTTACTTTGGAGATGCCAAGGATCAAACCATTGACCTTGTGCTTGTCAGGTGCAAAACTGCCCGCATCTATTATCAACTGATCTAAGCGACGTGAAATCCTCCCTTTCATGCTTTGTACAAGATGATTCTAACTTTGTTACAAGGCATACTTCATATATAAAAAAACATCAAGAAGACATTTAACAACAATAACAACGATTCCTTCCCCGCTCATTTTCAAAGTTTGCGATTCCATATCGCTAAAATGCTAGATATTACAAAAAAGATCATAAGCTCATCAAATTTCTGCCGTCGAATAACAAAAGGACCACAAAGGCATGCATGTGAACAAAAACCATGCAATGCATAGGAATGAATGGAGATGACCCCACTGCCTCGGCTCGCCTCACGCCTCTGGCGCAAAAAGGCGCGCTTTTTTAAACACAGGCTCCTATGCAAATTTAATTCCTTGCTTTGTTAGAATTTAACTTGAATTATTTTAGTAACATGGTTATAACATTTGACTATTAAAGATATTTTATTTATTGGGATTGTCAAAAAGATGTCTTGAGGGCATCGCTTAGGCTGGGCACAGTGGTAACCTATATTGCATCATCTTTCCGGCTGCCACGTCAGCTTTCTCTCTCCGCAACCAATATTCACCCAAGTGCTACAGTGGTGACCCATATTTTTTTTTTATTTATTTTTTTTAACATTTTAAACAACAAACTTAATTTCATTAATAATTAAAACATTGATTTCATTAATAATTAAAATAGTACATCAATTGAAAACATTACATAAACATCACATAAACATAAAATTAAACTTCAATTATAATCCGGGTGATCTCAGGTTTGAGAGTTGTTGGAGTCGTAACCGTCGTCGTACGCAGAGTAGTTCGCAATCTTCTCTGCTTCTAACTGAGCTTTCAACCTGCTCAGCTCCCGCTCCTTCTCAGAGTTCCAGCCATCATCATCAGCTGCCACATTTTCCTCTAAACTTAGCTGAAAGTGATCCAGATGAGGTTGATGTTATTGTTGCTCAACAACTCTTGGTGCAGATGAACTTGATGCACCTTGCACAAATTGTTGTTGTTGTTGTTGTTGTTGTTGTTGTTGTTGTTATTGTTTAACCATAGCAGCTTCCACATTTTCTTCAAAACTCCAACGAATCTTGTTTGCTTTTTGGGCATGTATCTGACTCACACAGCCACGCAATGTCTCAACAATGGCATGATCTTTGGGAAATTCATCGTACAAAAACTGGTTGATCACAAATTTTCTGTCGTCAGAGATGTGATCGCACTCTGTGTATCGTGTTCTCATTCGTTGTTTGAGTACCTTTGCGAGCTCAAACCTGTTAATAACTTCGACAATAGCTTCTTGTCGAGCCGTGTCGTCTTTGTCGGCTTGGTTTTTTACCCACTTTTGAAGTTGTTCGACGGTATGAGGGAGTTTATTACAAGCCATTTTTTGTGTTTGATTTGTTGTTTGAATTGTGTTTGAAAGTGGGTTTGATGTGGGTATTTATATGATGAAAAATGGTAAAGATTTTGAAAAAATAAAAAATAAAAATAATAAAAAGTTAATGAACGATAACTTTTTTCACAAACGGTACAAACTTTGTGTTCAATATTTGTTCTTTACATCGGTCGTTTGAACAACCGATATGTTGTTTTCCTTCTTGTCGACCGATACTGGCAAACAACTCCATATCGGTGACAACCAATTTGCAAATCGGTCGTGGAGGGTTGTCAACCGATTTCCTCCTGCCCACTGTGGGCAGCCTTAAGTGTATTAATTTAACACAAAATTTTCTTTTAAACTGAAAAATGCATTTAATGCACTATAATTAAAGTTATAAAATGACCTTAATTAATGTGATTTTGTATTTAATGATGCAAACTTTTCTTGTTTAATTATATTTATTTATTATAATTTTTACGTATATTTTAAGGGTTGTGTATATGGAGTCACCGCAAATACTCGTTCTAAACAAAAAAAGTAACTTTAAAATGTACTTGCTATTGCAAGACACACCCATAGAAAGCATTTCAAAGCAATATAAGCTGTAATTACTATTTTTGAACACAAAAACATTTAGCAAAAGCAATTCTTAACTACCTCTACTTGATAAACTATAATGCTTTTCATAAACAATCTTGAACGCAATCTCTATCAAACAACCACCCCCTTGAATATCACGAGGTACAGTGAGAGTATTCAAGATAATCTTGATAGTATCCAACCCTAAATTTAGTAAAAAAGGTACAAAGAAAGATGTAATAAAAACATGACTCTTCACACTATACACCATTTTCAAACCATCTTAGCTTTAATTTCATCATCATTTACATTTTTTTTTTTTTTTTTTAAATAGAAAGGCAGCAATATATATGTAACACAACAAAACAAAACCATATAAACAAAGTCATCCAACATTCATAATCAAGCCGATTATAGAAAGCGGGCCCAAGGAAAAAGAAAAAACCCATAGGCTTACAAGATATATATATACATCAGACAAATACAGCACGAAACATATACTAAAAATTACCCCAGCCACTTTAGTACCCATGAGGCCACGCCACTTTCCAATCCAATGTAACAATATAGAAATGACCCACCGGTTAGGAAAATGGATGCAGACATATCCATATATATTGGAGAACAAAATGACAAGACCAGTAGGTGGGTCTTTCATCACCTTTCTTTCTGAAATTTTTTTTTAAAAAAAAAAATTATTGCATGCATATATAAAAAACAAGAAACCCTTTTGAAAAATGGGTTTGTTAAATCTTGTTTGTGTTTTGGTTATTGTTGTTCAAATGGGGTTTTGGGTTCTGGAAATGTGGTTTTTAAGGTGCATCATAAGTTTAGTTGCAGTAAAAAAAAATTTAACTGAGTATAAAGAACATGATTCTTACCGTCACCGGAGAATTCTCTCCGCTGTTGACCTCCCTATTGGTGGTGCCAACAGCCCTACTTCCACTGGGTAAGTTTTCTGTACTACTTTACAAACACACATGCACACATACAGTACAATTATGTCTTATTATATTGTTTTTAATCTTTGTTTATATGATATAAAAATGTGGTTTTTTCATTGTTTTAGTGTCATTTTGTGTTAACAATTGTGTTTTTGTAACCTTAAAAGTTAAAATGATCATTTTGGTTTTGATAAGAAAAAACCCTAATTTTATTGGGTTTTTGTAGGGGTTTATTAAAAAGGACTTGTTTCTGTTAATCAAGAAGTAATAAGACATGTTTGGTTATAGTTTGGGATAAACATAATTGTGGTTTTTAGAAAAGCCGATCTGAGTAAAATAAGGGGGCGTGGGTGTTTGTATGAGCTTATTTTTTCGGCTTAGGGGCTTATGACTTACTAGTACTATTTAATTCATAAGCTCAAATTGATTAAGCTTATAAGCCCAAAAAATTGAGCTTATAAGGTTTTCAAACATTCACTAAGCTTATAAGCCAGAAAAATAAGCTTAAACAAATTAAACACCCCTTAAGCTGTTTTGAATAAGCAGTAATTAAAACATTTTTTTTTTTTTTATTTTTATTTTTATCAATGTGATTATTCTTTTGTAGTGTCAAATTTACAAGTTTGGTGAAGCGTGTTGTCTTTTATCAGTAACTTGATTATTTGGTTCTAAATTAATATAAGCTGTTTAGATAAAATGCAGTTCAAAAAATATATAAGCTGTTTACAATGAGTTACAACAAATTAACTATATTTCATAACGATCGGGATATTTTAGATACTATACACTTGTTTTAATTTGTAGTGTTTTAAGGTATGGAAGAACATGATTTGTGTTTGTATCAGATTAGTTTAATTTATGTAAGGTTTTAATGTTTGTGTATATGGTAGAACATGATTTGTGTATACGCTTGTTTTAATTTGTAGTGTTTTAAGGTATGGAAGAACATGATTTGTGTTTGTATCGGATTAGTTTAATTTATGTAAGGTTTTAATGTTTGTGTATATGGAAGAACATGANAAAAAAAAAAAAAAAAAAAAAAAAAAAAAAAAAAAAAGAAGAAGTAATAAGACATGTTTGGTTATAGTTTTGGGATAAACATAATTGCGGTTTTTAGAAAAGCCGATCTGGGTAAAATAAGGGGGCGTGGGTGTTTGTATGAGCTTATTTTTTCAGCTTAGGGGCTTATGACTTACTAGTACTATTTAATTCATAAGCTCAAATTGATTAAGCTTATAAGCCCAAAAAATTGAGCTTATAAGGTTTTCAAAAATTCACTAAGCTTATAAGCCAGAAAAACAAGCTTAAACAAATTAAACACCCCTTAAGCTGTTTTGAATAAGCAGTAATTAACACATTTTTTTTTAATCAATGTGATTATTCTTTTGTAGTGTCAAATTTACAAGTTTGGTGAAACGTGTTGTCTTTTATCAGTAACTTGATTATTTGGTTCTAAATTAATATAAGCTGTTTAGATAAAATGCAGTTCAAAAAATATATAAGCTGTTTACATGAGTTACAACAAATTAACTATATTTCATAACGATCGGGATATTTTAGATACTATACACTTGTTTTAATTTGTAGTGTTTTAAGGTATGGAAGAACATGATTTGTGTTTGTATCGGATTAGTTTAATTTATGTAAGGTTTTAATGTTTGTGTATATGGTTGTTTATAGTGTTAGACTACATAATTCCCCTAATATATAGGCTCTATTTTACCAAGATAAACATCGGTACTCCACCAAGATATTATTACGTGCAAATAGATACAGGGAGCGATATCCTATGGATAAATTGTGCCGGTGAAAGCGATCTTGGAGTATGTTTCTTCAAGATAGTTTGACTAAATTTTATTCCGTTAATTTAAAAAAAAAAAAAAATCATTTACATTCCTATTTGATTCCATTTTCCAGATCCCACTGCCACTATACGATCCTCTGAATTCCTCGAGTGCCAAAGTGATTACTTGTGGTGAAGATTTTTGTTCAGCCACACTTCACCCGTATAGTGACTGTCTTATAGGGTCACGATGTCCGTATCTTGTTATGTATGGTGGTGGGAGTTCAACGAGAGGATATTTTGTTAGAGATATGGTGCAACTTGATAGAGTATCTGGGAACCTCCAAACGGATAGTATGAAAGGGAGGATTTCATTCGGGTTAGTTAATTGTTACATTACTTTAATAAGGAGATTAAAGAAAAGGAGTTATATAATCTAATGGTTATTGGCTTATTGCATAAAGGTAACCAAATTTCGTCTGATTTTTGTTTGGGTAACCATCCTTATTTTCACCCATGAAACATCAGAACTTAAAAAGTTTCAGATTAAGGGACTCTGTACAATTTGACGTGTCTGTAAATTTAATCGATTTATACGAATTTGTTTACTTTTTTCATTGGTGACAACTCAGATGGTTGCTCAAAACATATTTCAGCCCAAAGTTCAGGAGTGTTTGGGATTGCTTATTAATACTAATTTGCTTCTAATTGTTAAATATAGTAGTTACATACATAATAAAATAAACACATAAGCAATTTAGCCAAGTACTCAAAATGCTTATGTGCTTTAAAAATAAGGAGTTAAGCACTTAAATAATCAATGCCAAACATCCTGTTGGTTACTTTTACATATGCTGCAATTTTTGGTATTTGCTAGAAATTGCCATATGATTCTAAGTTTAATTTTATAAATTTTCCAAGATAGGTGTGGATCCCGACTACTAGGACAAGGTGCAGCTGAACAAGCCCTAGATGGGATACTAGGGTTTGGGCAATCAAATTCTTCCGCAATTTCACAACTTGCTTCTGCAAAAAAGGTAAAAAAGACGTTCTCACATTGCTTGTCGGGTTATAAAGGCGGGATCTATGCCATTGGAGAAGTGGTGGAGCCAAAAGTACATACAACACCAATCATGCCTAATGAGTAAGCAAGCATTTATATCTTTTATAAGTAACCTAGCTTTGACATTTGACATTTGTTTTACGTGACGTATAGTAGAATCTATATTTTTTTTGGAACAGCTTTAGTATATAAAATATAAGCAAGGCATTCTAGTAAGACACTAGAAGCCCAAAAGAACACATTACATCAAAATAGCTTTACATGGGTCATTGAACCAATTGATCCAATTTAAATTAACCTTACGAATTCTACTCGTAATCCAACTGAACGAAGATAGCTTAATATAGTAGAATCTATATTATGTTCTTTATTTGGTTTACGCACAATTATGAACTATTGTTTGAGTCTCCACGTGCGATGAAGATCACACGTCAATATTTTTTTAATAAAAGCGGTGTTTTCTGTTCTTCAAACATATATGTATTTTGACGATTTTTTTTATCTACAATTTAGTGCAAACTTTAATATTGAGTTGATGGCCATTGACGTGGGTGGTGATTTTATACACACTCCATCAAGTTTATCCAGCACACCATCAAAGCGTGAAACAATGATCGATAGTGGTACGACATTGGCTTATTTTCCCGATACGGTTTACAACCAACTAATGGAAAAGGTAAGTGGCATTGTGAGATATTCTTAGAAAAGTTTTTTACCCGTCACTATAATCTCATTATACTTGTAACCTAGATAATGGCCGCACAACCAAATGCTTCTTTTTTCAGAACTGACGACGACATCAAGTGTACTAATTACAGCAGAAAGTAAGTGTTGTTTTACTTTATTATATTTTTTCTTAGGGTTTTTCTATCTTGTGCCCAAGGGCACAAGATAAGAAAGACAAAAAGTACACATAAAGTACTAAAGGACCCACAAAAAATACATATTTTATGAATTCTTAAGTTTATTTTCGTGGGTCCTTAGTACTTTTTGTGTACTTTTTGCTTTTTTATCTTGTGCCCTAGGGCACAAGATAGAAAAACCCTTTTTCTTAATTTAGAAACTTCATATACTATGATTTATACTTAATTTATCTGATGGCTAGATGTATCAACATTTTGAAGAATTAGAAATTTAACTTTGACACCGCAGTGTTGATGATGGTTTTCCAGTCGTCACGTTTCATTTTGCTGATTCGCTTCAGTTGAAAGTTTATCCCCATCAATACCTCTTTAGAGTTCAGGTATATGGTCAGATTTAATAAGGAAATTTATTTTTATTATCATATGTAACGGTTGTATGTGACATCTTTGACCGTATTAACAGAATATAGTTTGGTGCATTGGTTTAATGAGCAGTGGCATGACTCCACATTTGCCAAAAGACATGACCTTGCTGGGAGGTTAGCCGTGAAATTCCATAAACGGTTTAGCTTGATATTTTCGAACTTTTGTTGGTAATTTGTTATCATTGTCTTGAATGCAGATCTTGTACTAACAGATAAGCTGGTAACTTATAACATGGAAGATCATACTATTGGATGGACAGACTATAATTGTATGTGATCTTCTCTCATTTCTATCAGTTTTACCATGGTTGAATGGGTCGGAGGATGGTATAAATGATGTTGGTTTTGTCATTGTTTCAGGCTCATCGAAAATCAAAGTAAAGGATGAAGAGACAGGGAGGATGTATGAGGTTGGTGCTCATGACATTCCTTCATCAGGTCGTACATACATTTCTTCAACAGGTCGTACATGTGGCCCGGTTTTCATTTTGATGGTGTTTATAATGGCTACTAAAATGGTAATGTATTAGGAACAAATGGCAGGAACCGAGCATGTTGTAACCATGTTATATGGTTATGTTCAATAAATAAAATATACTAGATATGAAGTTCAAATCTTGCTTCTTGTTGGTCGTGTTACCAACACCTTTTTGACCCATTTATAAAATGGGTTGATTTGGGTTACACTTGATATTTAAGGGGAATAATGGGTAAAAGTACAATATATAATAATAAGTATGCTAATAAAAAGTGCATATGGCTAACAAGAATAAACTTTCTTAACCGGAAAATCTTCATAACCTCATTA
>LBNU01009615.1:84810-88483 GCA_014162995.1 Artemisia annua
CCCTTAAGCTGTTTTGAATAAGCAGTAATTAACACATTTTTTTTTAATCAATGTGATTATTCTTTTGTAGTGTCAAATTTACAAGTTTGGTGAAACGTGTTGTCTTTTATCAGTAACTTGATTATTTGGTTCTAAATTAATATAAGCTGTTTAGATAAAATGCAGTTCAAAAAATATATAAGCTGTTTACATGAGTTACAACAAATTAACTATATTTCATAACGATCGGGATATTTTAGATACTATACGCTTGTTTTAATTTGTAGTGTTTTAAGGTATGGAAGAACATGATTTGTGTTTGTATCGGATTAGTTTAATTTATGTAAGGTTTTAATGTTTGTGTATATGGAAGAACATGATTTGTGTATACGCTTGTTTTAATTTGTAGTGTTTTAAGGTATGGAAGAACATGATTTGTGTTTGTATCGGATTAGTTTAATTTATGTAAGGTTTTAATGTTTGTGTATATGGAAGAACATGATTTGTGTACACGCTTGTTTTAATTTGTAGTGTTTTAAGGTATGGAAGAACATGATTTGTGTTTGTATCGGATTAGTTTAATTTATGTAAGGTTTTAATGTTTGTGTATATGGTTGTTTATAGTGTTAGACTACATAATTCCCCTAATATATAGGCTCTATTTTACCAAGATAAACATCGGTACTCCACCAAGATATTATTACGTGCAAATAGATACAGGGAGCGATATCCTATGGATAAATTGTGCCGGTGAAAGCGATCTTGGAGTATGTTTCTTCAAGATAGTTTGACTAAATTTTATTCCGTTAATTTAAAAAAAAAAAAAGATCATTTACATTCCTATTTGATTCCATTTTCCAGATCCCACTGCCACTATACGATCCTCTGAATTCCTCGAGTGCCAAAGTGATTACTTGTGGTGAAGATTTTTGTTCAGCCACACTTCACCCGTATAGTGACTGTCTTATAGGGTCACGATGTCCGTATCTTGTTATGTATGGTGGTGGGAGTTCAACGAGAGGATATTTTGTTAGAGATATGGTGCAACTTGATAGAGTATCTGGGAACCTCCAAACGGATAGTATGAAAGGGAGGATTTCATTCGGGTTAGTTAATTGTTACATTACTTTAATAAGGAGATTAAAGAAAAGGAGTTATATAATCTAATGGTTATTGGCTTATTGCATAAAGGTAACCAAATTTCGTCTGATTTTTTGTTTGGGTAACCATCCTTATTTTCACCCATGAAACATCAGAACTTAAAAAGTTTCAGATTAAGGGACTCTGTGCAATTTGACGTGTCTGTAAATTTAATCGGTTTATACGAACTTGTTTACTTTTTTCATTGGTGACAACTCAGATGGTTGCTCAAAACATATTTCAGCCCAAAGTTCAGGAGTGTTTGGGATTGCTTATTAATACTAATTTGCTTCTAATTGTTAAATATAGTAGTTACATACATAATAAAATAAACACATAAGCAATTTAGCCAAGTACTCAAAATGCTTATGTGCTTTAAAAATAAGGAGTTAAGCACTTAAATAATCAATGCCAAACATCCTCTTGGTTACTTTTACATATGCTGCAATTTTTGGTATTTGCTAGAAATTGCCATATGATTCTAAGTTTAATTTTCTAAATTTTCCAAGATAGGTGTGGATCCCGACTACTAGGACAAGGTGCAGCTGAACAAGCCCTAGATGGGATACTAGGGTTTGGGCAATCAAATTCTTCCGTAATTTCACAACTTGCTTCTGCAAAAAAGGTAAAAAAAGACGTTCTCACATTGCTTGTCGGGATATAAAGGCGGGATCTATGCCATTGGAGAGGTGGTGGAGCCAAAAGTACATACAACACCAATCATGCCTAATGAGTAAGCAAGCGTTTATATCTTTTATAAGTAACCTAGCTTTGACATTTGACATTTGTTTTACGTGACGTATAGTAGAATCTATATTATGTTCTTTATTTGGTTTACGCACAATTATGAACTATTGTTTGAGTCTCCACGTGCGATGAAGATCACACGTCAATATTTTTTTAATAAAAGCGGTGTTTTCTGTTCTTCAAACATATATGTATTTTGACGATTTTTTTATCTACAATTTAGTGCAAACTTTAATATTGAGTTGATGGCCATTGACGTGGGTGGTGATTTTATACACACTCCATCAAGTTTATCCAACACACCATCAAAGCGTGAAACAATGATCGATAGTGGTACGACATTGGCTTATTTTCCCGATACGGTTTACAACCAACTAATGGAAAAGGTAAGTGGCATTGTGAGATATTCTTAAAAAGGTTTTTTACCCGTCACTATAATCTCATTATACTTGTAACCTAGATAATGGCCGCACAACCAAATGCTTCTTTTTTCAGAACTGACGACGACATCAAGTGTACTAATTACAGCAGAAAGTAAGTGTTGTTTTACTTGATTATTATATTTTTTCTTAATTTAGAAACTTCATATACTATGATTTATACTTAATTTATCTGATGGCTAGATGTATCAACATTTTGAAGAATTAGAAATTTAACTTTGACACTGCAGTGTTGATGATGGTTTTCCAGTCGTCACATTTCATTTTGCTGATTCGCTTCAGTTGAAAGTTTATCCACATCAATACCTCTTTAGAGTTCAGGTATATGGTCAGATTTAATAAGGAAATTTATTTTTATTATCATATGTAACGGTTGTATGTGACATCTTTGACCGTATTAACAGAATATAGTTTGGTGCATTGGTTTAATGAGAAGTAGCATGACTCCACATTTGCCAAAAGACATGACCTTGCTGGGAGGTTAGCCGTGAAATTCCATAAACGGTTTAGCTTGATATTTTCGAACTTTTGTTGGTAATTTGTTATCATTGTCTTGAATGCAGATCTTGTACTAACAGATAAGCTGGTAACTTATAACATGGAAGATCATACTATTGGATGGATAGACTATAACTGTATGTGGTCTTCTCTCATTTCTATCATTTTTACCATGGTTGAATGGGTCGGAGGATAGTATAAATGATGTTGGTTTTGTCATTGTTTCAGGCTCATCGAAAATCAAAGTAAAGGATGAAGAGACAGGGAGGATGTATGAGGTTGGTGTGTTGGAAATATGGTTATGATATTAAACGTAAATGTCTAGAATCGAACACGAGACCTCGGGATTGCACACGATACAAATGAGTATTAAGGAAAAATAATAAATATATTTTTATATTTATTATTAGACACAAAGACTTAACGACCGTTAGTGTTTACCGTTAAATGACTAACGACCGTTAGACGAAGAAAAGGAAAGTGGAGTTTGTGAATAACTTGGAAACAAGAAAAGTTCTAGAACCCCTAAGGGTCTAGAAAACCGGCCGCCCCTTCTAAAGTGGTGGGTTGGTTTTTGCTTGGGCTCCAAGTTCTCAAAAACTATATATACACATCCTAGGGTCAATTGTTTTGGTACCTCTTTACACACAATTATCCCTAAGTCTTTTCTTTCTCTCTTTTGGTTCCTTGGCCGGTCGACTTCTACTCCCACAAGGGATTCTAGTCGATTTTGGTTAACCCAAAATTTACTTTGTGTAGTTTCTTGCAAAACCTTAATACGGTTTAATTTGTGTGTACAAGAACGAGGTAACAACACACTATTGTTGTTATCAAGAGATCGAATAACAAAAAGGTAAGGGGTTATTCAT
>LBNU01009617.1:0-32387 GCA_014162995.1 Artemisia annua
CGATCGAAGATCTTGAACACAAACAAAAATCAATATGTAACAACTATGTCGACTGACTATCCCAGAGCCAAGAGTCGACAATAAATAAATAATTAACCAAAAGTAAAAGAGACAGGCAGAAAAGGTTGAAAGTGCAATCGGTATAGGGTTTAAGGATCGATATGATCTTTTTGGCTGATACCATGAAGGATAATATTGATTCGTGTCTTTCATTAAATCAACTAATACTTGGGCCTTGGTGTATATATATACACTTTTGTGGTATTTGATAAAAGAAAAGAAAAAAATCACTTTCCAAAAACCATATTTACCAAATCATAATATAATACCAAAAAAGCGAAAATAATCCTTTTTAAAAATACTTTTGCGAGTAATTTCCCACGGAAGTAAATATGTATTTTACAAATATCCATAATCTTGAAGTTGTAACTAATTAGTTGAGAAACACATTCAGGATAGTCAGAGAAAAGGTTGGCAGCTTATGTTTTAAGTCGAAAGGTTTTACCATACAGAATAACTCGTAAGTAATTTGCTGAAGTCGTAACTATTCTTTGGTCAAAAGGTTTGTGTTGTTTAGCTCATGATAGCGAAAAAGTTTATAGCTTATATAGTATGCACACCAAAAACTAGGCGGTTCTTTTCGTAATGAGAGTAAGCAAGTACGGTGTTTCAAAAAAAAATGATTGAGCAAGTACATAAGACTGCTCGTATGTTGTTCCCAAATACGAGTAAGAGTCGATATGAAATTGCAATAAGTAAAACTAGATAACTTTTATTAAATCGTCTAACTAGAAATCTGTTACATATATATGTTCAAGTATATATAGGACACGAAAGGTTGCCTTGAACCATCCTGTCTATTCGTTTAAAGGGCTGTGTTTGTTCGAATGGTTCTGACCCAAACGACATGTCCCTTCGTTTTTTCTAACTGCCATAACTAACTTTTAATAACTAACTATAACTAACTCCGAGCATTTGTCGCATAGTCACGAACTTGAGTCTTGGTAAGGCCTTTGTTAAGATGTCTGCTCTTTGTAGTTCTCCACTAACGTGTTCCACATTTATGTGACCATACTCTACGCATTCACGAATGAAATGATAGCGAATGTTGATGTGTTTGCTTCTTTCACAACTGGTTCCCGTGCCAAAATCCCCCACAACTGGTCCACGACTCATATGCGAACCTGTTGCAGACAAAAAGTGTCTTTAACCACATTGTCAGGAATTGCAACTAATGATATAATGGAATGCGAAAAAACTCTAACCTCCAAAGAAACCCGCCTGTGTATCAATTACGAAGTAAAGGTCGGCAATAACTACGCTCCTAGTCACAGGAATAGCAGCATCGGCAATAACTCTTTTGGTCATTGGCTGTCAATCAATTACCAAGTAAAGGTAAAAGGAAGTACTGATGTTGAAGCCCCTTTTCTAATTTTCTCACCTATAAAAAATTTAGGTTTAATAATCTCATATTGGAGAAGGACTTACCCGGTGAGTATAGTTTCTTGCATTCAATAGTTTTGTTATCTGTCATGATCTTCCATTCTTTACCTGTAACACATCCCAAACTATATATGAATGATCTTTTCAAACACTCAACTTTACAGTTTAATTTGTGTACGTGTCTGGTAAACAAAACAAATGCATTGAGCCATAGCTAGAGCTTCTCTTTCTCCATCATATTCAAGAATTGTGATCATACAACAACATTAAATTATCAAATAAGTATTCAAAAAATATATATGAATTGTAAAATCCTAATTATAACTTTTTTTTACCTTAGATTATAAAGTGTTTTAAATAATAAGCTAGAGATATATAAAATTTTACCTCTTTGATCTGCTGGTTGTTTTCAATATAGCTCGATGATCATGAGCATCAAAAACATATAAAAAACAAAAAACACCGTCACTATAAAAAAAACTAACGAAGTACGTTGGGGTTTTTTTCTGAGAGTAGGGAAGAAGAATGGCGGTGTGTTTTTTATGATCGTGTATGTTTTTTATGGGCTTTTAGGGTTTTTTTTTAGTCAATTCCAGTTGCCCAGTTTATATAGATTAGAAGTTGCAAAGTATACCACAAATAATGTGGTGGCTCGGTGGTTAAGGTAATCTATCAAAGATATCAAGTTCGAAACCATTCAGCTTTCTTTTTTATTAAAGTTATTAATCCGAATTTAACTAATAAATAGTTGATTAGGTGGACAAAAGGTGATGACATGGCACTCAAAAAGTGATGACAAGGCATTGACCATGCTTATTTGGCATTAATTGGTCAAACGCCTCCTGTTATATATATATATATATATATATATATATATATATATATATATATATATATATATATATATAATCTAGTTCAAATAAGATCAAGCATAAAGTTGTAAAAATAAGATCTAACAAAAATCTGACAAGTGTTACTCTCATTAAAATAAAATTAATTTTTTTATTAATTACAACTTAAATTGTTAAAGTTCCGATCGTTTTCTTTTTAAAATCGACGAAACCAAGGTGATACACTTTGATTCGACATGTAATGTGCATCAGGTTAACGTGATACACTTTGATTCGACATGTAAAATTACAAATGTGTATCACTAATCCAAACTCATGTATCAGTTGTTTATTAGTTGCTAAAATGTTAATTCGTATAACGAGTAACTATTTTATTTTTTTGTGTTATGCAATAATTGGTTATTTTACCGCAAATGTTTTTTATGGTGTTTAGACTAGATCTTAATTTTTACAACTTTAAGTTTGTCTCACATTAACCCTCCCTTATATATATACAGTATATATATATACTCATATAAATATATATCCTATATATAATACTACATATATATACTATACCTATATAACTACAATAATATATATACTATATACCTATATATACGCTTATATATATAATTATATAGTATATTAGTTTCGAAGCCCGCCCGATGGGCGGGCATGACTTATAATTATTCTTTTGATGGTGTTAGTTAACTGAAATTCATTTTTTAAGGATGGGGAACTTAATTATTATTTTGATGGTATTATTTAACGGAACGCCAATTTTATTTATTTTCTTTCTTAATGCATTAAATAAATAATTTGGGTACGCTTATATATTACTTATTAGTTAACGGGAAATAATTTTCAAGGAAGGAGCTTTTGACGTTCATTTTAATTGTTAATGGGGTTAATATTTTATTTAGAAGACATGATTTTTTTTTTTTTTTTTTTTTTTTTTTTTTAAATATGACAAGCTCTAAATTTTTAATTAGATATTATTATAGATTGAAATACAAAAAATTATCGTGTTCAAATGGTTTTACTTACTTGATAAAATATAGAAAATTTTATGCATATATAAATTTTTTTATTTATTGTTTTTACATAATCATTTTGGAGCTAATGTCGCGGTAGTCTCCTACGCCAAATGAGACCCAGATGATTTTGAGGAATCTCGAAAATAGACCTTTATGTAATATCCTCGGGTCTTTCCCATTACTTATGATCCAAAATAACATCCTCAACCAAAACATAAACCACACCGGTTGCTACAGTAGCTTTTAAAAAGTAAATATTACTTATTTCACTGCTGTGACAGTGTTAGTTAACTCTAGTCCCATTATTTGACAAAATTGGTTACACTTAATGCTCTCATTGTCGTTGTCAAGACCATTAGGAAACTGAACTTGATGTTGTCACCAGCGTCATAGTGAAAATAGTAAAATGCACTAAGAATTATTGAACATATACACAATGGAACTTCACCTACTTATATATATTATGACTGACATTTTTACACATATAAATAAATATAAACTTGCACTTCAATTTAATAGTAGGTAAATATGCAAATTATTGTGGATCAAACAAATTATTGAACTTGAATAACACATTTGTGAATTGCACAAAAAAAAAATTGTAAAAACAAATCAGTAATATCAAATAAGAAAAAACTCCGAGTTCACTCACTTTGAACTTACCATCCGCAAGATTTTGATTTAAAATTCTTCCTTATTCCATTATTATGACTACTCATATAGTCATATCTACAATAGTCCTTGATATGTCTTGAATCTTCTTCGCAAGTCCTCATGATTCCCTTTAATAGTATTACCTTTTGTGGTGATAAGCATGGCTGAGTTTAGAGTGATTAAACAAAGGAAATGACCAAGTCACTTGAGGCTTCTTGGCGCGTGAATAATTTGCCTGTAAATAATAAAACACACTATCGGTACGGGTTTTCGATGAATTTGTATAGCCTTTATAGTCAAACAATTAGCTTCCCCAAGTATGAACGGTAATATACATGTTCAAACAGGGATCCTATAAATCACTTGAACCATGAAGATGTGAATGATTCTTTTAAATCGGCAACATCATTATGCATCCATTTTTGACATCTCGGAAATCTAGTCATAAAATAAGCTAATCCAAACACCCTCTGAGCACATTGAAAGCAACACCAAGTCACATTCACTACTGGTGAAATCATGGCATATGTATATATTTCGCTAACCGGCTCAAAGACGCCAATCTTAACAGCACCATTCACTGATTTTGCTTTTCCAGCCACATTCAATACTGATATATGAGCCTTGTGCATAAATATATAAGGATTAAATGTCACAAATGATTAAAAAAAAAAGTCTCATTTTTTTTTGTGAATTCAAACTTTAGTTACCAACTAATGTCATCTTTGTTATCAAATCTATCGATTTAGTAGTTAAATTTCTTCAAGTCCAAAAGATAAGAATAATGAAGAAACAAACATGCAACAACCGACAACTTCTACTGCAAATATAGTTGTGCTTTTTTGAACTCCCAATTAAAAGACATAGCTTTTGCGTAATGATTTCAATCCTTTAATCAGCAAACACATCCTATGAACTACCTATAATGGCAATCAAAACCAGGTCAATTTCATGGACTGCCGATAAGTAAAAGCTCAATAGTGACAAACTATTACTGAACACGTGGTTTCTTTTTGAGGATCCAGAGTCATTTTTGGGATTTCACATATATAAGTAGATATTTATGATTAGTAATAAATTAGAAAATATTAAAATATCCAAAGAAATTCACCTCAAGTTCCACAACAGAGATTTCCCATTGCATTGTATATGGCTTTCCCATGATGGTGAATCAGATTGAACTACAATAACCATATCAGAGAGTGCCTTTTCCTGATGATGTTTGTCTACTAACAATGGTTCACCATGAATAAACCAGAAAATTGGAACTTCTAATGTGGGACTACTATGGGCATGTCCCAGCAATTGCAGAAAAAATGTAACAGTTATTTTTTTTTTTATTGCACAGAGTAGGCATGTGTATTTTACACACTACTAAATTTCCTGTAAATTTGCTTGTTGTATATTAGCAATAGTTGCATTGACTACAAATGTATACTATTTTACAAATATCCAGTGTTCTAGAATTCACATATATAGATAATAGAACACCCTAAATCCAATGTCGTAAAATCGACAAATAAAGCTACAGAATACAGCAAATATATGTAATCAAATACTTTCGTGAACTTACATGTGGTAAAATTGCCGACAAAAGTTTATTTACATGAGAAGAAGTTGTTGTAATCCAATCTCTTGTATGTTCCACATTCAAAGACTTTTTAGCATCCGATTGCAAAGACTCTTGAATTGACTTTTTCTCTACAAGTTGACCATGATCTTGCTTTTTCAAGTGGCATAGCTCCTCTAGAAATGAGAGCGGGGAATTGTCCATATTCAAATCAATATCAGTGTCATCGAGACTGGATATATTAGCCTCATCCTGAAGAACTATTATGAGAAACTCGGTCAAAGCTCTAAGTGCATGATCCATAGCTTCCATACTTCCAGCAGCCCCATTAATCATTGTTTTCGACACGTGCAAAACTTTTGCAATCTGACTAACAAAACCAGGTAAAGAAAAATTGTAACCACTATAACAACCACTGCAATGTATTACTGTAACCACTGTAAGATTTAAGGTGGCTATGGGGTCAAATTTACTTGCAAATTCGTAGACGAAGGGTCGAGGAGATCAGTAATTTCATAGGATGAAACCCGGGGTAACACTGAAGTCGACATTGAGACTGTCGCTGATTCCTTCAAATTAAAAGTTAAAGATAACTTCACCCTGTGTTTCAATAATGACACAAGAGTCAGTCAGCCGTGGTGGCAGTTGCAAGTTTTGAACCCATTTTGATAAAGCTCAAGGCCACACATGGACCACTCATCAGTCTTTCCATTGGTTTTCAACGGTCTGTTTTTGTTGGTAGCCATTCACTCGCCCTTGAAATACTCATTCAAAAAGGTGCCTTGTTCTCGTACGGTTCCAACACTATCTATATGCGCAACATCTCCACTGCCTCCTATGGCCCTACTTGGCGGCTTCTGAGACGAAACCTTGCATCTGAGATCATGCATCCATATAGGATCAAGACGTACTCAGATATATTAATTTTTGGGCCATAAAATGCCCCATCGCCTTCATTCATCTACAAAGACAAAATTGCAAATATCAGATATACATATATTTAAAAATAAAGGCAAAAATAAAGGCTTTCCCTTACTTTGCAACTTGCAATGAGACTTTCCACCACAAGTCCTTTGATGACACCTACAAATTAAAAATAACTGATTAACTATACATATATTTAAAAGGGTTTTTGGTATTGCTTATGTAAGTGAATGTGTGCTCTAAGCAGTTTTGAGTGTTTGGTAAAAACTCCATATATATCTACTATTTTTAGTCTCAATAAGCACTTGCAATAAGCCGTTAGTCACACGCAGTAGGTTTGAATGCCTATTATAGTCAAACATCAATGATTTAATACCTCATCATATGTAATAACATCAGAACCCATGTGTCAGCTAAAAGATTTGGCAAGTACTTACCGGTCTATGTTTCCCCATTGTAACACAATCTTCCTTTAAATCATCGGATCTATCTTGCTTGCAAATTAGAGACTTCTACTCCCCATAATAAGTAAAAGTAACTTGTAAAGTTCTTGCAGAAAAGCTTACTCATCGACATTGATTAAAAAATGAACACAATGCCAAACACCCCATAGTAACCAAAAGCTTATCATTACACAAAGTTTAAGCTGTAATGGCGAACCTTTATGGTTATAAGCAATCTAAAAACACCCTTTTGGTCTCTTACATATGTATGGGAGGACATGTTGTAGTACCTTTAATAGCACCAGACAAAGAAAGATCGTGTTCTTTTTCTATTGAAGGCCATAAGTTGAGGTAATCCATCTGAACCAAACAAATAGAAATAACAATAAATATAACATCAAAACAAAAATTTAAATTAGTGAATATAATTGGTTCATGGAAATTAATTACTTGTTTGTTTAAAACTGAGTTAAGCTTTAGCCTCACTCACAACTGATCGAGCTCAGTCAGATGCCTTATCCCAATCTTGTAACTTAGAAGTTGTGAGCATATAGTTATCGCATAAAGGAGCCCAAGCAGGTTATTCTCTATCGCCCACCCATTTAACCTGTAACGCAAGGGAAGTAAGTAATCACATACACTAACACACACACATTGGACGTTTTACTAAAATTATGACTGTCAAAACACTCATAACTGAGGTTATTTTCCTAACCATAGCTGCAAGAAAGCCTATAGTAGCAGCGATTGATGGTCATGAATTTGGTGGTGGACTGGAAAAGACAAACAGTTTGAATAAAGCAATCCCAAACACCACCGCAATAGCAGCATACCTGATAGAATGTGAACATGACAACTCCAAAGCATTCTAGTTAAATCCTTCAAATACCACCGCAAGAATTCAATAATGACGAAGACGATTATACGTAAGCTAGATAAAAGTTCATAGATACAAATACATGTTTGATGAACTTTTAGCGTAATTTATTTAATTCTAATCATTGAGAAAATCTACCCTTTATACGTAAGCTAGATAAAAGTTCACAGATACAAATATATGTTTGATGAACTTTTAGCGTATTTAATTCTAATCGTTGAGAAAATTTACCCTCTACTTCTGGTGCTGGTCATCAGTATCTTCAACCTGGTCTCTTTACAAAGTGATAAGTAAGGATCTTCATCGTTGTCAACAACTCACTATGTTTTGAATTTTTTTTTTCTGAATCTATACGGCTTGGATATGCTTTGGTTAGTCACCCTCTAACATTGATTTTCCACATGTTCATTAAACCAATTAGCTTAAAAATCTGAAAATGATAACTAAACATTTATTCATATTTGAGTCTGAATCTGAAAAAAATAGCAATACCTTATAGAATGTGCACATAACACCTCCAAGCATTCCAATTAAATCCTCCATGTCAAGTGTATTTAATGATAAACTAATATAGCAGTTGTTAGTTATGCCACCTCTGAACAACTAAAGTACGAATAAAAAATCCAAAATCTTTCAAAAACAGGATCTAAAAGATGATGGAAGTAATAAGGAAGCACTAACGCCTTTGAACGGCCAGCATAAGTTTTATAGGTCTGAGAAAAGCATCAATTTCACAAAAGTATTATCAGATGTAATCATTTGAGGTAGAATCCGACATATTGTTAAGGTCTGCAGATTGATGGTCACACTTTTGAGCATGAGACCTCCGGCCTTGGTTTCTACACTTGATCCGTAATCTCAGAGGCACAACAAATCGAATTTAGCGTGTGTATCTTTCATGATATGAAACATGCATTACAGAAAACAACAATAAAACTGCAATGATGATTACAGAAAGATTTGTTTTACATTAAGTGATTCAGTTTGGTGTTCTATCACTCAACACAAATAAAACTTAAAACTCTAATACAGTTGGAAAAAGAACTAAAAACTATTAACTTAGAAAGTCCAAATCAGTTATAGATTAAAGATATTTCTGAAAGATCCACAATAGTACAATATATATGAAGCAGTAGTCATTGAGGGTAAAAAAGTGAATATGCTAATGCAAGAGACCGGTGCAACAGTTTCTATTCAATAAAGCAACATGGTACTCCTAATATCATTACTTGATATGGTAAAGATTTGTGGAAGTCAATAATATAGTCATCACTACATGTTTGAAACTTTTAAAAATTGAGTTTATAGCAGCTCATAATATTTATCGCCTGGTATTTACATCGTCAGGAAGAAGTCTGTAACTTGGTGTGCACAGCTGACAATTAGAGAGGTCAAGTTCATGTATTACTTTTCCCCAATACTTCATTTTGTACATATCCTCTATGGAAGCATCAATTTCACATTGATGGTCTCTTTCTTTCTCCTCATTCCTTGGCGCAAGGGTAACTAAACTGGATAGAGTTCAGTCAAACAACTATTCACCAAACAAAATAAATACAACCACATTGGACACACTGAACTGAGCATAATGAAAGTATTCTACTCTAATAATCTCCAAGTAGCATGGTCAGGCATAACCTCTAGCTCGTCACCATCATCGTTGAGTGCCATTTAACTATACAAACAAAAGAAACCTTAGTCAATCTATTATACCAAGAAAATCAAGCAGAATTGGACGCTGTAATCATTTTCTAATTCTTACAAATCTCATTTCATCACCTAAAAGAAATTCATAAATTTTGACTTGATACAATCTGTATATGCAGTCCTTTGTTCTGCAATATAATCCCAAGCTCATCCTTGTTAAAAACTTTTCCATTAGGGTTGTGAGGACATTGCAATAAATTCAAATCTATAAAGAGATTTAATTTTGGTTGACTAATGGCATTATTATTTAATAATGGATACCGTGATGTATTTAATAACACTTCAAGGTTCGAGAAAAAGATTTGAGTTCTTGTTCTGGACCTGCTGCAATAATGTGTCTGATTGTATCTTTTGTTCTGGAGCTGGTTGTTTGTATCTTTTGTTCTGGAGCTGCTTGTGCGTCTGATTGGACATCTTGTTCTAGAGTTGTTACAATTTTTTGCTCTGTTCTGATGAAATTTATAAGTAGTCAAGAGAGTTGGTCGTGATTGTATTCAGTGGTTTGTGTCATTAAGTTTGAGAGGATTTGTCAATCATGTTTAACGTCAAGACACAGTTTCAACAAAAATAATAAGTAAAAAAATAAAAAATGCAATGAAACGTCACCTGATCATGGTTAATCCTAGCAAAAAATTTGATTCCAGTAACATGAGACTCCAATGGTTCCGTTACAAAGCAATTTATTCTTGTGACTTTACGCCTGTTGTGGTTAGATGTTACTACTATTCTCGTCACAATTATGAAACTATTAGCAGCTTCAAATGACGAAGATGGACGCTGCAACGTGATCTTTTGAAACTGTGGTATTCCACAATCAAGAATGACTTCTGCATTGTTCAGAACAAAGACCATATTATTTCAACAATAAATATTGATCACAAATCAAAGGCAAATCAATCGACTAAAGCTTAACATACATTCTCACAACATTGTAACTTGATTACTTTGCACAACCTTCATGGCCCCCACAAAAGCGTTACCTTTATGGACCCTGGAACTGATATCTGATCCAGAACGCTAGGCAAATAGGCTTGACAAAACCCTTAATAAGTTATAACCCGCGGGTACCTGTCAAGTATTATGTGCTCTTCCATTGTTGTTGCGGAACTGGAAAAGAACACAAATCAGTTGTGGTTATCCCATTGTTACGTAACACAAAACCAATTAATCTAAAGTGTTAACAAATAGCTATTGCGACCACATGAAAAGTACAAAGGTTTGCTGCTGTCGCACCCTTTTAAGATTTGGTTTAGCCAATTCATCCCAAAGATGACCTTTATAACGTTACCTCATCTGTAACATTGAGATGGCTCTATAAAGACCAATCCACATAATGAGATGACTCTGTAAATACAAATAGAGAAAAAACATTTATGTTAACAGTTAAAGTTCATGTAATCACCAATGTTTAGAATAGTGAGAGAAGTAATACCTCATGATTTGCAATGGAAAACAGTTGAGTTTTCGCACTAATTACTTCCAACATCCTATGGAGTCCCATCTTGCCTATTTCTTCCAAACATCTCTAGTCCTATTGAGTACATATCTTTCTCAAGACGTTTCCAAACGTTTTCTGCAATTATCACTGATTTCAACCAATAGAAGAACTAAACATATTAGTCTATGAATTATACTCATTCAAATGTATTCTTCGGAATAAGTCACTGGAAACAACTATTCACATATACTCTTTGAAAAATGTTGTGCTGTATCACCTGGTTTAGAACCAATGGATGAAGCGCGGTGTCCTTCAGGATACTCTAATATATCTTGTAACTGAAATTATTTAGTGAAAACGGAAACAAACCCTGCTAGGACATATAGTTATCACATGCGATCATTGCTCNTCCAATTTTTCTCATTTGTTTTCGTTTTTAAGATTCTAAAGGCCTCTAAACTGTTCCAACCTCTGGATTTTGAGATCATCAAAGATATCTTGCAGCACTTTGTGTTAAAGTGTTGTTTGAAGCATCTGTTCAAATATTTGAAAGGGATTTGGAACAGCTGCAGGTTTTGCAAAGCAGTTTTCTTTGAAAGTGAATTTGTTTTGAAACAGTTTGTGTTTGTTTTTGAGGACAAAGTGATTCCATTGATTTTGTTCCATTTCCTCGTAATCAAATTGGTTTTAAAATTAGGATTCTTTTGTTTCATTTTATCGTTGACTCTCTCCGCAAGTTGATATAGTGTCATCATAATCACGCACGATAAGGAGGATCATGTTTTCTTCAAAATAAACACTTTACCATTATACAAAAGAATTCTGTTCTTCCTTGAGCTTTCTTGAGATAACAAGGTGTTTTTGTTCCCTAGAGCCATTTTGTGTTTGTGTGTAAAATGGATCGGTCTGCATTAGACATCATGTGAATCGTTTGAGTGTTGACCCTTTTTAACACAACAAATCTTCAAGTTTAGCATCTTGTGTTTGACTCTATGATTTCTTCAAAAGTTTTATCTTCTTTTCTTTGCAAGTCTTTTTTCAATCATCCCGTTCTTTTTAAGATTGGCATAAGCTGATTTTTGTTTTGAAAGTTGTTTGTAAATCAGAAATCTCTTGTTTAAAAGATAATTGTTTTCATTGAAGTGACTTCAAGAGTATCATATTTGCATTGCATATTCTTCTATCTTTAACAAGGTATTTTCTTATAACAGTCAAATTCAGACTCGCGTTTTTTATCATTTAAAAAATTTTTTCTTTGGCCTTGTATCTCTCAGCTCAGGTGGTCAAATATCTCATTCCGCGGCCTTAATATCGCGATTGACTTTTTCACTTTTTCAACTTTCGATAGTACAATTTATTCAATAATGTTTTCGGAATAAAGCACCGTGTTTCCATCATCAGTCTCAGCATGCTGTGAAACTGAGTCCACTATGATTCATTCGGAGTCGTCGAATCAATATTGCTACTAAACGGCATATCCTGAATATGTATCATAAATAGGTGCTTGTGTCTCCAGAATGCTGTCCTCATGAAAGACATATCAAAATATATCTTATGTTGTCACTGATCGAAGTGGTACCTCCAGAAAGTGCTGGTATAAACAGGAGGTGTCTCAGAATCTGTATCATACTTAGCTTCCTGAAGATTAGCCATAAATATGCAGTTTGCATTCACTTCCTCTCTGTCCTCCATGTCATCCATCAGTGCCTGAAATCATGCTCCTCGCGTTCACTGGAATCCTGCCTCTTCCCTTTTGTAAGCATCAATGCTTTCATGCAGATATTCTGAAGTCTTCTTTTGAAGGCTTAGTAGGACAGTCCTCGCCATATGATCGACACTGGCAATTGAACACTTAATCACATTCTGCTGATTCCCATTCACATTTCCATAATTCCCACCAACTTGTGCTGCACATTTCCAATACTGATTACCTGATTCCCAACATTGCAAACTGATTACCCTGAATACAAATTCTCCTCTGAATTACCAACAACTTTGGCCCCATCTGATTCCCTGCAATACTGACCCATCTGATTCTGCCTATTCTGATTACCCATGTTATAGCCCGGAGCATATCCTTGCTGATTTCTCATACCTCCAACCATTGGCCGGCATTGCCATGTTGAAACTCAGTTGCACAATCTGCCTGTTACGATGTTCGTTGAAATTTGTTGGTTGTGTTGTTTGGTGTGGAATAGCGTCCTTGGACTGCTCTTGTCAGAAGAGCAGTGCTTGTGTCAAAGCATTCAGTAGAATCATCACTATCCAGTGAACTCTGGTTCTGGGAGTATGGATATGGTTGTTGTGGAATACTTTTGTTGTTGTTGTGGGTAGAAATTGTTGTTGTGGGAATTTCAGGCTGTGTGTTGTGGATGTAACTTGTTGTTGCATGTAAGTTGTGAGTGGAAGATGATGATGATGGTTGATATGGTGGTGTCCACTGATGAAGGTGGATGGTGTTTGCAATAAGGTGCTAGAGGATCATGTTTCCCTTACTACATCTCAGTTCTCACTTCATTTGCCTCTGCCTGATTCTGCTTCAAGAAAATCGTACAACTGATCATAGTAACATCATGCAAATTTCTTCGTCCTGATAAACACTGGTGACGTATCTCCCCATTCTGGTTGTAAGCTCATTCAGAAAGATTGTGTTTGTTAGAAATGTTTGTCTGAGTGAGGTTGTGGCCTTGACAAATCATTCATGATCTTTGCAGAAATTTGAGATAATACGACTCCTATGGATTTCACCAGGAATTGAGTGAATTGCGAAGTCTTAAGCAATTGTGTTTCCCAGTTGTTGTTTCAGCGTATCCGTTCCATACATAAGCTTCTTAACTCTTTCCCAGACTGGCATGGCACTTTCTTGCACTATCCACTGCTAGCATAAGCGATTCTGGTAGACCAAGAACACAAGGTGAAAATTCTTGATCATGCCAAGCCATGATTTGTTGTCGTCTTCTTCGTGTAGTCAAGTCTTCATTCTGAAGTCTGCTGGAAAGTGGTACAGGGGGGGTTCCATTCGGATCACCAAGGTCTAGTATTTCTCTTGGTTTGAAAGGACCGTGCAAACAGAATTAACAAGAAAGATTTCCATTTGTTTTGGCTCTTAGATAGCGTAGCATTCTATCTAGCCCATTGTGAATAACACCCCTTGAAAGCATGTGAGGTCGGTTTTTCAGCACCGCGGCATGAATGTCTTGTTGAGTTTGCCATGGATGAAATTTGATTCAAAGTTAAAAGATCCGTTGAAAAGTGTTGTTGGATCTTTAGGATAAACTATAGGTTGTTGTGTTAGATTAGGTTTGATTTTGTGAAACGTCGTTGGTTTGATTAAAGGTTTCGTACTCAAATAAACACTTTAAACTTGCAAGAACTAAAACAAAATCCCTTACTTGCAAAAACAAACTTGATACCCCGGTATAACAATCTATCTTACTCCAAACCCAAACACCCTTACTCGCAATTCTCAAACTTACTTTCGCAATTTAAATCTTACTTGCAAATCTCAAACCCCCTTACTCGCAATTCTCAAACCCCAAACCTCGCCAAAAGACAAAGACTGCTTACTCGCTAATTTTTTTGTTTGATACTCGCAAAGTTTTATAAACTTTATCCAAGTTCTTGACAACATGCTTAACTCCGAAAATTCAAAAGACGTTAGTCGCAAGTTTTTAAGTATCCTTTACTCGCTAAGAAAGCTCTTACTTCCTAGAAATAAGAAAATTTTGGGCAGAATAACATTTTTGATACTCGCAAAGATTGTTTTCCTTAATCCGCAAGATGGATAAGGGAAAGTTAAGGCATACTCCGCCATTTTCTTATCATACTCGCAAGACTTGACACGATCCTCGCAAGAAAAGTGACTTGATACTCGCAAACAAAAGCACGAATACTCGCAAAACTTGACTGCTTACGCCAAAAAAACTTAACCAAATACCATACTCGCAAAACCCTAATTATACCATACCGCAAAAAACCAAAACGTGCTAACTGATCGATTTTTAAGAAAAAACGTGTAAATCAATCCCCCTAACAAATCTAATACTTCAAACACCTTAACTTTTAACAATTGAACCAAGCAAACAACGACCCTACGAATGAACATACGACCAAAAGAGCAAAAAACTAACAAAACTAAATCTTATATCAACTAAATCTTTCCCTTGGCGAATGATACCATTTTGACACCAAAGAATCTACTTATCAGGAAAGGTGGGGATGCTCGAAATAAAGGTTAAACAGATAAAATTGAGATTAAAGAATTAGGGAAGGTGTGGTGTGTGTTCTTCCTAACGCGAGCATGGAGGAATTGGTGATAACGCGGAAACGGCGTTGATTTGTTGCCGGGTAGACAATAACGCCATACTTGCGTTATTCTCCCAGTGCTCTAAATAAGTAAGTTTAGTTATTATTGATGGTACAAATAGTTAATGTGTGTATATTAAAAGTATCTTTTAAAACTACATTTAGCAATTTCTTTAAAAAAATATATCATAAATTTGTTTTTCTTTTATACATGAAAAAGCATAAAATATTAAAGGGACATTTACATACATCCCAATATATACATCATTATTTACATATTTTCTCAAACATTGCTTTAATAACCTTGTACATCATGCATTAAAAACATGTATTTGAGAATGTAAATATTGATGTGTATATGGAAAATTCTAAGAGTCTAGCGAATACTTTTTTTGTTTTTTTAATCATTACTAATTTAGTATTGTATTATTCTTTGTGTAAAAAAACTCCTTTGAATCTTTGATTAATACATATCAGATTTCATGCCCTGTTCTTCATTCATAAACATTTCCATTTTGATTATTAATTATAAAGTGCATTTGAATGGTTCAATTGTTCAAATTCAAGTGTAGCATCTAGTCATCGTGATGTTGAGTAGAATTAGGACCATCCTTTTTACGCGCTAGCCTACTGAAGAACTGGGAAATTAGGCCCCATGATCCACACTGCAACTTGATAACAAGCAACTTGATCACATGCGGTACATTTAAGATTTTAGGGAAATTTGCATTTATTTCAGCTAAGATGTTCCTTATTTTTAACTTGGTTTGAGTTTATGTCATATTGTTAAAACTATTTTGTTTTAAATGATGAAATTGTCCTCACTTTAAATGAGAAAGGTCATTTCTGCAATTACCAAATGTGACACTCTCTTTCATACAAAAAACACCACCAATGTTTTGAGAATCGATATTTTTTAAGAAACTGAGATATTTAATCTCGGTATCAAGTACACAAATTAGGGAAGGCAACGGGGCGGGTTTGGGCGGGGCGGCCATCCCCATCCCCAAACCCGATTACCAAAGTTCTCCCCAAATCCGCCCAATCCCCATCGGGGATCTAATCGGGGCGCCCCGTTGGGCGTGATTATCCCTAAAACCCGCCCCGTATTAATCGGGGATCTTATCGGGGCGTCCTCTTTGGGTGCAATTCTCGACCAAAATCGCACAATTTCACATTTATTGTTATTTTTAGACCGTTAGCAATAACGAACTTATTAACAATCAATTACAAACAAGCTATATTAAGTTTTCAATGATAGTAGTATGCATAAATAATGATAAATTATACCGTCAAAAATAAAACTTAAAAATATGATATTAAACGAGTTTCTATAATCACAATTTTGCATTTTTACAAATATTAAAAAACTAACAATATTAAAGTAATATTTTTTTATTACGTAAATAATAACAAAATACTACACAAGTATAGATATATTTGTATATGTATATATATTAATCGGGTGGCGCATGGCGGGGCGAGGATACCCTGCTTCCCGCCCCAAACCCGATTAAAATCCCCATTTAATCTCCAAACCCGCCCCGTAACCCGATTAGCATGCTCCGCCCCGCCCCAATTAATTCGGGTTTCCCCATCGGGTTCGGGTTTTTTTGTCATCCCTAACACAAATGAGTGGGATATTCCGAGATATATGGAACTAGCTTATAGACCCGTTGACACCGGGTTATTTTTTAAAGAAATAGAGAAAATGAGATGATAAGAAAAGTAATAACGTAAACATGTTCCATTTAAAATATGAAACAAAGAATGACACAATGCGTCCATTATCAGATAACAAATTGCTTCTGTTAAAATTATACTAACAAACGTCCAAGTTTGCGGTCTCCAAAAGTGATTTTCTTGAGTAGCAAAATGAGATGATAAGAAAACTGATAATGTAAACATGTTCCATTTAATATATGAAAGAAAAAATGAGACAATGCGTCAATTATAGATAAGCAATTTATTTTGTTACAATTATACTAACAAACGTCCAAGTGTTGGCGAATCTAAAATTGATTGTCTCGAAAATAAAATGATGTGTGTGACCACCTATCGATTCAAAACCCAATGTCCATGTCGTGCACACCTAATAGTCCATAGATGATGTAGGTAAAAGCATGTTGTGACTGATAATATATTATAACTAAGAATATGAGAAAGAGAAAGGGGTGTTTGCATACCTCTTGAAGTTTGATCATAGACCTTAAATTACTTCATTGTATATGATGAGACGAAAAATGTTACGTTTTTAGGGGTCCGTTTGAGTCCTAATTCGTATATTATTTGATCGGATTTCACCCAAAGTCGTTTCTTTTCTCATTTTAGGTACTTTTGAGGAGAAAATCACAAAAGAAGCATTTTCGGGCGTTTTCGGAGTGAAAAAGTGCGGAAAACAACAAAATCTCAAAAGACCCTAAAGTGCACAGAAGGTGACGGCGTCACAAGCTCCAACGTGACGACGTCAGGAACAAATGAAGTGAAGAATTGGAAGTTACTCATGACGGGCCAGAGAGTTTTTGGCTCAGTTTGGTGACGGCGTCAGGGAAGGCCGTCAGATCTGGAACGAGGCGGCGTGACGACGTCAAGAAGGCCATCACAAAACCCTAATCGTCGGCGTGACGGCGTCACACCTTGGGCTGAAGCCGTCAGCCCGTATTATCTATATATATAGGACGATTTTTATTGTTTTAAANGCGTCAATTATAGATAAGCAATTTAGTTTGTTACAATTATACTAACAAACGTCCAAGTGTTGGCGAATCTAAAATTGATTGTCTCGAAAATAAAATGATGTGTGTGACCGCCTATCGATTCAAAACCCAATGTCCATGTCGTGCACACCTAATAGTCCATAGATGATATAGGTAAAAGCATGTTGTGACTGATAATATATTATAACTAAGAATATGAGAAAGAGAAAGGGGTGTTTGCATACCTCTTGAAGTTTGATCATAGACCTTAAATTACTTCATTGTATACGACGTTTGTTGTAGTTTTAGAGACATTACCATCCTAATCATTTGTGTATGAATAGAAGTTCTTGTTAATTTAAGAACTTGCAGTCTTGTCCTATTTCATAAACTCTATATCTCGCGACAACATAATTGGTACTCCCACTTTTAAAGCAAGCATGTGGTTTGGAACACCGGAGAACTTCAATCCATTGATAAATAGCTTATAGACCCATAGAATTACGGAAATTTGTAAAAAAAATATTCATTAAGGAGATACGTGTATGAATAAATCAATAAATAACAAATAACATAAATAAGCTCCATTATCTTTTTAAAGGAACAATAAGTAATGTGTCAATGATATGATAAACAATTTGGTTTGTAAGCATTAAGAAAATAAACGTATATGTATCATCTTCTCCAACCAGTAGATAGTCTTGGAGAGCAAAGCTATGCAATTAACGTTAAATATTTGAGTAATCCATGTTCATTCCATGAACATAAAAAGCTACCTTTGAATCATCATTCCATTTTTAACAGGATACCAAACTTATATAGCAAAAACAATGACTATGTCATGCATAAAAGAATTGATGAAAATGCCTCATCGATAAATTAAATGACTTGATGAACCCAATATGTTTCAAGCCACAAACAAAGTACATATTGTGTTTATACATACCTTATATTATAAATGACACTCGTCTACTCAAAAAGCATTAATGTTGTTGAGAAAATTTTGTCGATACAGTGGAAACATGTCTTTCCATATCAACCTAATTTCCATGATGTCATTATGGATGTTCATTGTTAAGCTAAACAATAATAAGTATTAGGTCAAAGCACATGCCAAAAGCAAACTAATGGAAATCATAAGAAATGACAGTAAGACAACAAAGTTAAAACGACTTTACTTTTGTTGGATCTAAAAACTCTATGCAATGAGGGATCAAAAACTCAAATCAAACACCCTCATCATTTTGGACACAGGCAAATATCTCAAGACACTATCAAGTAAATCAAATTTTGAATTCCCATCTTTTGAGTAGAAGAGCGCGAGCAAATGAGAACAAAATGAAAGTTTCATAAAGCAATGTACAAAGCAATGTACAAACATGGTAATATTAGATTAAAAGAATGGGTAAGATGTGTGTGTTTTCTAGAGAGAGAAAGAAGGAAAACACACACACCTTGTGTTGCAATGAGACATCCAACCCTTCCTAGATGGAACTAGGAGGGTATTTATAGGTAACTAAGTGCCATACTTTACATAGTTGACACATTTAGTCCCTTTACTTATTTACTAATGCAATTCCCTGATATAACATTATTTTTAAGGCTAACAATCTCTCCCCAAAGTAATGTTATATGAGAATTGCTTATTACGTTCCCTACAAGTAAAATTAAATACAATACAATACAAAACATAAGCACAGCAGCTCCGAGAGTGGTCTTCAAACACCATAGCTTCATTAATCCATCTGAATCTTCTCGACTGCCATCTCTTTACTTGCAGAGGAACAATGTGAGCGAATCTAATTAGGGATTAACTATGGCCATTACAATACACTCTCCCCTAATTAGTGATCTCCCCCAAACTGACAACATCTCCGATGAATGCCCTAAATCTGAAGAAGTCTTTTGATAATTAACTGCAATCCGTCTTTAGTCTTCTAACACGCAGCGGACAATGTAGAACAGACCATAGACTCGACCTTCTTCAAGATTATCCATTCGGGGGTACAAAGTATCAACATCTTCATCTTCAACAAATGCATTCCAGCTATCTTACGAATCAGCCCATAACGTACACATGTAACCAACAAAGGTAGAGAAGATGACACCAAAGTAACAAGTTGAACCACTTTACCATCTCTGCGGATATCAATTCCGGAATAAATTATTAAGCCCGATCACGTGAATCTGTTGTGCGTCCCTGATGTACACATTTCTCTCCCCTGATAATCAGCACGTGTGAAGATGTCGATAATCCCAATCTACTAACGATACCATATGAAATTGTCTTACTCTTTATCAACCTCTGAATCAACAACGACGGCTATTTATATTAATCTCACAAACATCTGATACTAGCCGTTGTCATTGTATTGTGATTCTTGATCAGGATCTTTTCAAGCCAAATGTGGTGTTCGATATATTGGTATTAAGATAATGACTCAAGAAAATGAATCATGTTCCATAAAATGGTTACCAATGATATCATGTGTGTTGGGTGAGGTGGTAGTAAGGGTTTAGGTTTAGGTTAATCGACAAAGGTTTAGGTGTTAACCTAACTTGATATCCATGAAGCGTTCTCGATAATCTAAAGATAACAGTTGAGGCCATAACCGATATCACCATTTACATTCCAACTTGGACTTGCCTACTCGATCAACCAACTAAGGCCTATTAAATCGATAAGATAGAGGTCCACCTACTCGATAAGTGAATTGGATCCAGTTACTTGATAACATGTAGCGTGTAACATAAACCCATAAAACCTTACTAGATTAAGATTGGAATGAAATCGTTACTCGATAACTTGAATGAATTTGGGCAGAGTTTCATTTAGATTTGTTGATGAGAAAACCTTACTCGATAAAACGATAAGGTTCAACCAGCCATACTTGGCAAAACATGAAGCTCACTTGAAATATGAAACCCTAACTTGACATCAAGTGCTTACTCGAAATTAGGAATACCCTAACTCGATAAATATAACCTTTACTCGATAAACCATGCACTTACTCGATATTTAATTCATCATACTCGAAAATTGGCTCACAAACTCGAAAACAAGGCCCTTACTCGAAAGTTTTGCCTTACTCGAAACCCATACTCGAAAATTCAGGACCTTACTCGAAACAGTCAGCTTACTCGGTACTTTTTCTCTTACTCGGTAAAACCTGATTTTCTCCCTTACTCGATAAACCTGATGCTTACTCTGTAAAACCTGATTTTTTTCCCTTACTCGAAAAAGTCAGCTCATACTCGATAAAACATCTTCCAAACACGAAATTTTGGGCTCCATACTCGAAAAATGGCACCCAAACTCAAAATTTGGCACCCAAACTCGAAAATCAGCATTCCATACTCGATAGAACTCATATGAACAGCCCCTAATTCGAATTTTTTCACGCAAAATCACCACGAATCGCCCCTGGTTAGCTCTGATGCCACTTGTTGTGACCAAGAAACACTTTTCAGGAGGTCAGGGATGCTCGAAATAAAGAGTAAACATGGTAATATTAGATTAAAAGAATGGGTAAGATGTGTGTGTTTTCTAGAGAGAGAAAGAAGGAAAACACACACACCTTGTGTTACAATGAGACATCCAACCCTTCCTAGATGGAACTAGGAGGGTATTTATAGGTAACTAAGTGCCATACTTTACATAGTTGACACATTTAGTCCTTTTACTTATTTACTAATGCAATTCCCTGATATAACATT
Organism: Artemisia annua; assembly: GCA_014162995.1. Taxonomy (NCBI): domain Eukaryota; kingdom Viridiplantae; phylum Streptophyta; class Magnoliopsida; order Asterales; family Asteraceae; genus Artemisia; species Artemisia annua. The sequence continues at coordinate 21,645 of LBNU01009617.1, forward strand.
ATTTTTAAGGCTAACAACGACAGTGAGTCAGGGAGCTTCCTGCAGTTCTGTTAGACGTGGCAGATCTGGCCGAGCACTACGCCATGGTAAGTTACTTCCAACCGTGTCCTTTTTTTGTAACCCATCGATTTGATTACATTTTTCTTAAACTATGCGACAATTTAATGCATCACTGCAGGTCCTCCAGCAGAGTACAACTACTTTGGTCGTTGCGATCAAGTATGCTCCTGTTGTCGCGCTCTTTTTTGGCTTGAAGAATAACCGTACAACTTAAGCCTTCTATGTAGTGTACATGACATCCGTAGAATCGTAGGTAAGGAACAACTCCTATAATATGTACAGTTGGTAGTACTAAGTTAGCAGAGGCCAGTATGTAGTATGCACGGCTGCTGCTGCACCTGCAGGCCACCCCTAAGTTCCTTTCCTCCTAGAAACTGATGTAAAAATCTGCACTTTTTTGTATTGGACAGCAGCTGCAATGTAACTACATGTGCTCCATTCGCCATTGCACAAAAAATTATAGCAAATGCCCCCGCCGCAACGCGGCGGGCTACTGCACCTCGTTATTACTATTAGATACCAAAGTCGCAAACTGTAATTTAAAGTGGGATTGGGCCTTTCATTGGGATATATTAATACTTTGATAGGGCCTTTATCTATGAGAGAGAAAAGCATCTCAAACATTTAAACCCTCCTTCTTCAAGAGAGAAAGCAGCCTACATCTCATTACAAGCGACAATTTTTAGTAAATCTTTTTTATCATTTGAAGAATTGAACAATGGTAAATTGAATCAGGGTATCAATCCCACTTTTTTTGCGTATGCACTCTTCCTTAGTTCATTAAAAAATTCTTCAAATTAATTTTTTTCACACTACAAGAAGAAATCACAGAGTATGCATGTTCATGCCTTGTGCTGGTTGTAGATTCACCCCTGACTTTTAGTGCATTTTTATCATTAGTGTTCATGCCATTAAACTAATGTCAATGTTTAGTCCATACATTGGAAGTTGTTCTTTTTTTTTCTTTTTTTTTTTGTACTTTTTGCATTATCTTAGTGCAAAAAATACATTTAGTGTCTACATCGGAGATGCTCAATGTAAAGTCAATAAATTATCTAGAGCATCAAGTGGGGGATGAATGACGTCTCTCGTGCCATCTTGTTATATTAAACTAGATATAGTGGCTATTAAACTTTAGTCTCGTTAGATCAGCTTTACGTAAGCATTAATTCTCACTAATAATAATAATAATAAATTAGCCATCAAACAAACGTATTGTTGGAAAATTTAGTGCACTTGAGGGATCAAATCATACTTGGAAATGGGTTTGGAGGTATGGAGTGTACACCCATCAAGTCCCTGATTACCCTGACTCAATAGTGGTTGTGCTAGTGTGAATCTAATTCTGCTGATGCATGAATCTGATTCTGCTGCTAGTGTTGTGAATCTGCTGCTAGGATTCTGCTGCCAGCTGATCCTGCTGCTAGCTGATTCTGCTACTGACTCTGCTGCTAAGCAGATAATGTAACTGTTTTGACCTATTCAAATGACAGTTATATCTGCTCTTATGACCATGTTTAATTGGTCATGTAACCACTATCCTTGGCTATAATGGGGGTAATTATGTGGAGATTAATGGGCCGATTAATTCTCATAATTCCATTTGACTAGCCATGAGTACTTTCCTATTTAAGAGGAATTATGTTGAGCATGAAAGACACACAGAAAACATAAACACTATAATACGCAAGGGTTGTTAAATTGTGCCTAATTCAATAACAAACATTTGGTCTTATCCCAAGTAGATATTCGTGATACCCAGGCATTAGGGTCGAATAGTTTACTTTGGAAAGTGATAACACGATTCCAAGTTGTAGGACCATGTATACAACCTAAATCACGACCATGTTCACCTAAATCTAGAGAGAGAAAGAGAGATGTAGAGAGAGAGAGTGGGAGGATCACTATGTGTAAAATGAAGAACTTGTATTATTCCACAATGATCAACCAAACCTCAAAGTGAGGTTATACAATATCTTATCTAGGTGTGAAGTCTAGGGCTTTTGATCTTTTACATATTTGGCCCTTAGACTTTCTAGTAACTGATAAATGAACATATAACTTCCTAAAACACTTTCTAACGCAACTTATTACACGATTCAAGAATATAATGACCGACACTTCATAATATAAAAATACAATGCTAACACAAGTGATATCCGGTAACAATTAATTTGGTACGTAGCTAGGCTTTTGATTATCTTACCCTGTTCTGGGCTCATAACCACCAACAATCAAAGTAAACTATTTTGTGATAATCAATGGCTGCTGCTATGAGGCAAATGGCTGCTAACTTTTCCAAACTGGAAAAGTTTGAAGGTGTTGACTTCAGGAGATGGCAAAAGAAGATGCACTTCTTGTTGACTAGCATGAGTGTTGTGTATGTCCTGAACACTGCTATTCCAGAGGATCATGGAGATGATGCTACTGTGGAACAGATAAGAAAGAGGAGCAAATGGGAGAATGATGACTATGTTTGCAGGGGTTTAATTCTCAATGGTATGTCTGATTCTCTCTTTGACATTTATCAGAATGTTGAATCTTCCAAAGAACTTTGGGATTCCTTGGAAGCCAAATATATGGCTGAGGATGCTTCAAGTAAGAAGTTTCTTGTAAGTAATTTCACAAATTACAAAATGACTGATTCAAGACCAGTCATGGAACAATACAATGAACTTCTTGGTATACTTGGAAGGTTTACACAACATGAATTGAACATGGATGAGGCTATTTCAGTCTCTTGTATCATTGACAAACTCCCTCCTTCTTGGAAAGATTTCAAGCATACCTTGAAACATAAGAAGGAGGAACTGACTCTTGTTCAGTTGGGTAGTCATCTGCATATTGAGGAATCCCTCAGGGCGCAGGATAATGACAAGCCAAAAAGTAGCAATGCTACTGGTGCATCTGTTGTCAATATGGTGGAACATAACAATTCCACCAGGTACAATGACAACAAAGGCAAGCGTAAACATCATGATAACACAAGGGCTGATCCTAACAAGAAGGTAACACCTACTTGTTGGAAATGTGGCAAACCTGGTCACATTAAAAGGGATTGCAAAGGTGTTAAGGTTGGTGGTAAAACCAATGGATCAGGCACTAGTGGTTCAGGAAGTGGTGGTCAAGCCAATTCACTGAAAGGTCAGAATATGTTTAATGAATCTCTTCAGGTTTATTATGTTACATATGTATCTGAATCTAACTATGTGCAGGATGATGATGTTGCTTGGTGGGTTGACTCTGGAGCAACAGTTCATGTGTGCAAAGATAGATGCTGGTTCAAGACTTATGAGTCACTGAATGATGGATCTATTCTTCACATGGGAAATGAGTCAACAGCCTTGGTGCATGGTCGTGGTTGCGTAGATCTTAATTTTAGTTCTGGAAAGATTGTAACTTTGTTTAATGTTATTCATGTTCCTGATATAAGGAAAAACTTGGTTTCTAGTAGTGTTTTGAATAATCATGGATATAAACAAGTTATTGAATCTGATAAGTTTATTTTGTCTAAACATGGTGTTTTTATTGGTTTTGGCTATTTGTGTAATCAAATGTTCAGGCTTAATATTGTCAATAATATTGTTAATTCAGCCTTTATGTCAACCTCTAAAATGAATGACTCTACCCTTTGGCATGCAAGACTTGGCCATGTACATTATAAAAGGATGCAAGATATGTCTAAGGATGGGTTAATCCCAGCTTTTGACATGGACACTGAAAAGTGTAAAACTTGCATGTTGACCAAAATAACTAAGAAACCCTTTCAAGGTGTAAAAAGAGAGACTGAGCTCTTGGAGCTAATACACAGTGACCTGTGTGATTTGCATGCCACTCCCTCTTTGGGGAACAAGAAGTACTTTGTGACATTTATTGATGATGCTTCTAGGTTTTGTTATGTCTATCTGTTACATACCAAGGATGAAGCATTAGATAAATTCAAAGTATTTAAAACTGAAGTTGAATTGCAACTTGGGTCCTTGATCAAAAGATTCAGGACTGATAGGGGAGGTGAATACATGGATCCTTTGTATTTTCAGTCTGTTGGTATAATCCATGAAACGACTGCCCCTTATACTCCTCAACAAAATGGTATCTCTGAAAGGAAAAACAGGGTACTGAAGGAGATGGTTAATTCCATGTTGTCCTATTCAGGACTGAGTCAAGGGTTCTGGGGTGAAGCTATGTTAACAGCTTGCTATTTATTAAATAGGGTTCCAAACAAAAGGAACAAGGTTACCCTTTATGAACTCTGGACTAAAAAGAAACCCAACCTGAATTATCTCAGGGTGTGGGGTTGTAGGGCTGTTGTAAGACTCCCTGATCCAAAATTGAAAACTTTAGGTGAAAGAGGCATTGAATGCATCTTTGTTGGATATGCTGAGCATTCCAAGGCTTATAGGTTCTATGTTATTGAACCTAATGAATATGTTTCAATTAACTCAATAATCGAATCAAGGGATGCACTCTTTGATGAGAATAGATTCTCATCAATCCCTAGATCAAGTCACAGGATTCCAAATGGAACTGATGACATTGGTGCATCAGAGGTCACTGAGAAGGTCACTGATGAGGTTGTGGTTCAACAACCTGAACCTGAGCTCAGAAAGAGCAAAAGGGTCAGGACTCCAAAGTCATTTGGACCTGAGTTTCAATTATATTTAGTTAAAGGAACAAGGAATGAGGTCTCTGACCAATACTCCTATTGCTTCATTGTTGAGGATGATCCCAAAACATTTGAAGAAGCAATGAAGTCCCAGGATGTTGCTTTCTGGAAAGAAGCAATAAATGATAAGATGGATTCCATCATGGGCAACAACACTTGGGTGTTGGTTGATCTACCACCAGGTTGCAAACCACTAGGTTGCAAATGGATTTTCAAAAGGAAAATGAAGGTAGATGGAACTATTGAAAAGTTCAAGGCAAGGCTGGTCATTCAGGGCTTTAAGCAAAAGTCAGGAATAGACTATTTTGATACTTATGCCCCTGTGGCACGTATCAGTACCATAAGACTGTTGATTGCTTTGGCATCAATTCACAATCTGATTCTACATCAGATGGATGTGAAGACAGCCTTCTTGAATGGTGAATTGGATGAGGAGGTTTACATGAACCAACCTCAGGGCTTCATCATGCCTGGCAATGAAAACAAGGTGTGCAAACTGATTAAGTCCTTATATGGACTGAAACAGGCACCTAAGCAATGGCATCAAAAGTTTGATGAAGTGGTTTTGTCTAGTGGTTATGTTCTTAACCAAGCTGACAAATGTGTATATAGCAAATTTGATGAATCTGGTAAAGGAGTCATCATTTGCCTATATGTTGATGACATGTTGATCTTTGGCACTGACCAAAATCAAGTTGACCTGACAAAGGAATTTTTGTCATCAAGGTTCTCCATGAAAGATATGGGGGAGGCTGATGTTATCCTTGGTATAAGGATTAAACATGAAAGCAATGGTATATCAATTTCTCAGTCTCATTACATTGAGAAGGTACTGAAGAAATTTAATTGCTTTGATTGTAGTCCAGTGAGTACTCCTATGGATACAACTGAGAAGCTGATGCCTAATACTGGCAAAGCTGTATCTCAACTTGAGTATTCTAGGGTAATTGGCTGCCTGATGTATGCCATGACTTGTACAAGGCCTGATATTGCCTTTGCAGAGGGAAAATTGAGCAGGTATACTAGTAATCCTAGTGCTCAACACTGGCAAGCAATTCAGAGGGTACTGAAGTATTTGAAGAGAACTATGGATTATAGTCTCCCATATACTGGTTATCCATCAGTGTTGGAAGGTTACACTGATGCAAGTTGGATCAGTAACACTGAAGACAATTCGTCTACCAGTGGCTGGGTATTCCTACTTGGTGGAGGTGCAATTTCTTGGGCATCCAAGAAGCAAACTTGCATCACCAGTTCAACAATGGAATCTGAATTTGTGGCTTTAGCTGCTGTTGAATTTAAATTTTTCCTGAAGTGACACATTGTTGGTTTAATTCCAATCAATTGTTTTTGCAATGTGAATATGATGGTTGAATTAGAGTTTATATTGTTTTGAGTTTTTCTTTTTGCTTAGGATTCTAACAATCAAGATTACATAGGTAATTTTCTTTAGAGTTTATTAGCATTACATGTAAAGATGTATATAGCATCTATGGATCTTCCTCAAAATGACAAATTTATAAGTGGTGATTGTGATAATGATTTTTGAAAAGCTAGCCGACTAATAAGCCTAGAAACTTAAATATGGAGAGACTTATAGTTTGAAGACAGGCCACTGCCTAAGGCATTACCATGTTACTATTCATGGGCAGAAAATGTTGAGTCCTTTATTACGATTCGGATCGAGACCCGCTGTTCGGTGAAGCTTGGGATTCTTTAAAAAAGACAATGGTGCACTTTCGTGGTCGACCCGTTAGTACTATTGTCGCATTAGACAATTCTGTTGAGAAACTGAATTACGATCAGCCAAACACTGATTCATAAGATAACACTTCTAAATTGTTTTATTAATAATACATGTTGTAGTACTTTTCTTAAAGTTAGACATGCGGATGTTACTAATATGCAACCTTTAACGTTTTATGTGATTGCCAATACAGAGGTTTCCACATAAAACTTTAGTGACATCCATTTAGATTTTAACACAAGATTTAATGATCTTGATCTTTAATTACTCCAACTCCAAGGTTTGTGGGTTTCAATTCTGAATTCGGAGTGCTAGCCCATGTTTATTACGAGTATTATGTGAATTTCACCTCTAAATTTGGAGTGCTAAACCATGTTTATTCTATTGTTAATTGATAGGAATCTGTATCCTAAACATGAAGGCAGGACAAGGCTTCTCTAAAAAAAAATAGAATCACCGGTGAAAAGGATAAAAGCATAAGAGTTCACTAAAGAAGAACCATAAGCGTAGATACTCAGTTATTTTATTCAACTCAAAACCACCTGAAAATCTTGGTGAGGACTCGATGGCTAAAAGTTTGAAAGGTATATTTTGTTATGGTTATGATGCTACATGTTTCCTGTAAGTATTAATGTGGACTACTTATCATCTTCTAATAGTATTTTAAAAATTAGGACCACTTATGATCTTAAAATGACTATAAAATTAGTCAAAGACGCAATATCTCAATACAGTGACTTTGCCTATGTCAAAGGCACTCTTCACTTTCACATTTTTAGTGATTCTTATTTCCCTTGCACAAATTATTGATTGTTTATAGCTTTCAAAAATTAAGACACTTAAATAATTTGAAGGGAACTAAAGAAAGATAGGATTTGAGCTTTTTTTTTGGGCAAAGGATTTGAGCATTTAGGTATCCATATGCGTGTTTTGACCGAGGCATTTGGGTATGCATTAGTTTTTTGGTTTGTTTGTATACTGAGAGATTTTCGTCGGTGCATGTAAAGTAAATGTTCAGTTAAATTTATAATGGCTATGACCCCATGAGTAATGAGTATTTCCTTAATTTTTGTGATTAGTTAACAAAGTTAAGGTGTCTCATTAGCTATGTTTTGTGTATAGTGTGGGGTGGGATATTTGCAGCCATGTTTTAAATGATGGAAATGGAAGATCAAAACAAGCATGATTAGATTCGGTCAACACCTATTTGGAGTAAAGGTGAGTCAAATGTGCAGTTTTGGGATTGGATAGTTGTATGAGATCTTATAACAGATTACTTAGCTTAGAATTTGGATGCATAAAATGTATAGTACAATATGGATTGTGTACGTAGTAAAATACATTTTGAAACTGAACCTCCAAGAGTTATAACATTGAACTCTTTTTTTATATAGTAAAAATGGAGTTTGCTGCACTATTATGGTTATGTTGAGGATTGCTCGAAGTGTGGTGTTAATTAGACCAGTTATAATTTCATATTCTTTTATTAATTGTTTCAAAGTAGCTTATGTCCACTCACAATAATTAGATTTGTAGTTATTTAGATTATAATGCTTTAGATTATACTGTAAACACAAAGAACTTTATGGAGCTTGCAATTATTTAGATTATACTGTTTTGGGGATATGTCTTGAGAATTTATTTCTGTTTCGCTATTCATGGATCATCATGTGTAAAAAGGTACCATTATTTTCTTCTTTACTTGGTATATTCATCATTCATTTATATGTTTTATGACAATGAATATGTTAACATTAGTTTTCCTTATAGCTCATGATCTGTGATTTCTATATTGATGCAAACATCTACTTTTGAAAACAAAAACTTATGCAAAGAGTTAATGGTTGTGATCTATATAAACAGGAAAACATATGGTTCTTTAATGGTTTAAAGACCACTTGCGTTTTTTGGGCGTTAAACAGGTCAAACAAGTGAACATTGCATTAAATGAAAGGTAGAATTGCATATACCCACTAACAGTACCTCATATGAATTATGCGCATTATTCATTTTGGAAAAAAAAAATACTCCCTCCGTCCCAAAATAAGTATCCAGTTTGATTTTTCAGAGTCAAACTGGTTCAACTGTTACCTTTGATATTTTTCTTTGTGTTACATAATACTTAATGAAAAATTATATCANGTGATTTCTATATTGATGCAAACATCTACTTTTGAAAACAAAAACTTATGCAAAGAGTTAATGGTTGTGATCTATATAAACAGGAAAACATATGGTTCTTTAATGGTTTAAAGACCACTTGCGTTTTTTGGGCGTTAAACAGGTCAAACAAGTGAACATTGCATTAAATGAAAGGTAGAATTGCATATACCCACTAACAGTACCTCATATGAATTATGCGCATTATTCATTTTGGAAAAAAAAAATACTCCCTCCGTCCCAAAATAAGTATCCAGTTTGATTTTTCAGAGTCAAACTGGTTCAACTGTTACCTTTGATATTTTTCTTTGTGTTACATAATACTTAATGAAAAATTATATCAATGAAAAATACACTTAAAACTCAATCCATTTATAAAATATATTTTACTTCAAGTATTATATAACACCCGCAAAAATAGATAAGGTCAAAGTTGAACCAGTTTGACTCTGAAAAGTCAAACTGGACACTTATTTTGGGACGGAGGGAGTAACCGTTTAACTTGGAAAAAAAAAACAAATACCCCATCAGGGTGTGTTTTCAAATAACTATTCATATAAGAAAACGTAAAACATACCCGAGAATACTAACATTTCTTCAGTGGTTGGTGATGGGTATATTTCTTTAGCATTCGGTGCCCGTCAAGAACAATTGTAAATTTCTTCATAGATCGAAAGTATATCCTTATTAATTTCCATCCGAAAGTATTCTTCATTCTTAATGAAATACAAACTTAAAAAATAAAATGTTTACATACTCTTATCCGTTAACTAATACCTCCCCAAAAAAAATACACATCCCTTAAAAATAAATTTTATTTCATATTAACACTTCAATAATTATCACAAATCATGCCCGCCCGGTGAGCGGGTTCTTAAAAAATATGTATTCTTAATCTAAAACTTTTCAAAATATATTTGATTTTTTAAAATATTACTAAAGAAACTAAAAAATATATAACAACATATTCACATATATTATCCACGACAACTTTCCCATAATAATACGAGTTGTCTAATTATATAAATACTCATTATGTTTTTCTACTAATCATAACAAATATTCATATATCTAACTAAACACATATAATTAACGATTAATAGTAACTTCCTAACACATTATTTACACACAAATACAACCTTCGTATACATATGTCACATCATTCTAAATTATTAAGCTAAATGAAAAAATAACATGCTGCGTAGATCAATTATCTTTTTAAAATCTTTATGATTTTTTTCACTATCATTCGTCAAATCTTTCCTCTTTTATCAGTAACTAATAAGGTACCAATGTAGCATTTCTATATATGATGACCGTACTAATCTCTATTTTCTGATATTGTTTATATATCGAACGATCAAGGTACATGTTTCCAGAAGACTTCTATCTTCTTTTCCTTTTTTCCCACGCCAACTTGGTGTATCAAGCCCAATTTTTACAAATTTTCAAATGTTGTGAAGTTATATAAACCTTGACTGATATTGGCAGGCATTCAGACTCGGCATGTGGTTTCGGCCTATGACTGTGAGAAACAAAGTCTAAAACCCAACAATTCATGGTTAGATCTTAAATTCGAGTATCAATTTTCTGTTGTTTTAGTTTTCAATTTGATAGGTTTTGTTAGATGAACTTTGTTGTTTAGTAAGGGTCAACTATGCATATGTGTGTCTATATGCATGATGCAAATGTAAGGTGCGTTCGCCACCGGATAATTTATACACATTCTTGCTTCCATGAAACTGGGTTAAATGCTATTTGGCATACATTAATTTTTATTTTTTTATTTCTTTTTTACTTTTTATTTTTTTAAAAGCACATCATATATACCTACATTTTTACACACCTTTCTATTAAAAGATTCATAGACATACTTATATAAGCAGAATTAAACGTCGATTTGTTATGGCATAAAAGAAAAAAAACACTATATATCTTATTATTCGTTAATTAATAACTTCAAACGATATTCATAAGTCATGCCCGCCCATCGGGCGGGCTTTGAAAGCTAGTATATATATATATATATATATATATATATATATATATATATATATATATATATATATATATATATATATATATATATATATATATATATATATATATA